>PVKY010001160.1:12353-34902 GCA_004027775.1 Bradypus variegatus
TGTGTGTGTGTGTGTGTGTGTGTGTGTCTGTGTGTGTGTGTGTGTGTGTGTGTGTGTGTGGCACATGCGGCCCAGCTCACGAGCTCCTGGTGTCCAGGAAGAAGGGGATGTACCAGGCCTGGGGACAGTGGGGCTCAGGCCCTGAGGAGCTTCTTGGCCAGGTAGCCGGGCACAGAGGAGAGGAAGAGGCCCAGGAGCAGCAGCAGTTTGAGGAGCAGCCAGCGGTACGAGTGCCACAGGAAGTAGCGGGCAGACTTGAGAGGGTTCAAGAACCAGATGAAGCTTGTATCGGGCCGGCTGGAGCAGAGGGGAGCAGAGGGAGCATGGAGGAAGGAAGGAGAGGATGGAAGGACAGAGAGGATGAGGTTGGGGTGCAGAGAGGGGCCCTGGTCGAGAGGGAAGCAGACCCTGGGCTATGTCATGGAGTTCTGGCACCTCCGCAGCTGACAAGGCTGGCTGGGCCCCCAAGTTCCACCATGAGAGCTGCTTTCACTTGGCAAAACTAGGAAGAGCAATTATCCCTAAGTGGGACCTTCCCTGGGAGAGCTGCTGAGCCCTAGACCAATAGCCCATGTCGTCCTCTGGGCAGGATTAGGGCACAGGGGTCAGGGAGGGGAGGCAGGGAGTGCAATGAGGTCGTGGCCCAGGAGAGATCTGGAGAGTGGGGAGGGTAAGAAGACCAGAAGGTTCTGGCCCGGCTCTGGCCCTGTCTTCCTGAAATGTTCCAGTGCCCCTAGGGGCCAGGCAGGGGGCATGGCGGGCCAGGGCACTCACTTGGGTTTCTCTAGGGGGTCGGGTTCATTGCGAGCTAGGCCCACTGGATTTTTCTCCGCCTCCTCGGCCGTCAGGAGATGCAGCTCCGCCTCCACCTTACCCTGCAGGGAGGGGACAGCACTGTCGCAGTGCCTGGGCCAGGGGCCGGTCTCAGTGCCCAGCCCACCCCAGCCCTGCCTGCTGCCCGAGCTGGAGGTGGTGCCCACCGTGAGCTCAAACTCATCGTTCTCATTGCGGGCCAGGAGGGGCCACCAGCCCTTGACGCGCTTCTGCTTGAAGATGGAAACCAGGGGCACATCCACCTCCCCCGTGGCCATCTCCATGGAGCACTGCTTGGCTGTCTTCGCGCCCCGCGGGAACCGGTTCAGGTCCAGCTCGATGGCCCCTGTGGTCACCTCAGAGTCAGCTCTGGGCTCAGTGGGGCGAGCAGGGGGGCCTCTGGCCTACATGGCCCTCCTTGGTCTGAACAGACTGCCCTGTGCCCCATGCCTCGTCATCCTGCCTGTCCACAAGCTTGCCTCAGAGGTACGCTGGAGTTTTAGACAAAAACCTGGTTTTATGAGGAGACACCTAGGGCCCAGGAAGTCTCCAGAGTCCTTTAGGGACCCTCACCGATCCCCTCTGTCAGCACCACTCATGACGCTGAGCACATCTGCCTGGGCTTGGCCCTGCCCCTCGCTCCTTCCACCTCCACCCGCGCCCACCCCTGCCACCCGCTCCCGCCCAGTTCGGCACCCAGGAAGTCGTCGGCAGAGAAGTGGTCGGCATCCCAGATCTGTAGGGTGAGCCGCGCGGGGATCTTGTATTTGGTCTCGTCCCAGGAGAACATGGACTCCTTCTTGGAGATGACAATCTTTTCCTCAGCTGCCAGGTAGTCGAAAGGGAATAGGTAGCGCCAGTTGAAGTTGCCCTCTCCGGTGAGGGAGTGGTAGTGGACGTCCGTGTCCTGCTTGTCCTCCTGCTGGCCCTTCAGCCACCTGCGGGCACCATGCGTGCAGGACCTGTGGCCACGGCCAGCAGGCCTCTGCCCACTGCCACGGCTCCCCCTTTTCCCCTCCTGCCTCCCCCAGGAAGGTGGGCCCGCCCAGCCCAGCCCTGTCCCAGGCCAGGGACCCCCACCCACCCCCGCACAAAGATGTCACTGGACTTCTCCCCAGTGAAGAAGTCGTCATCCTCCAGGACCACCTCATCTGTGTTCCACACGATGACCCGGAGCTCGTACCTGAGCAGGGGGGACAGGGAGAGGGGTGAGATGCAGCCTGGGGGTGGGGTGACCCCAGGTCTTAGAGTTAGTATGGGGCCTGGCCAGGTGGGGGCAGGCAGAGGCGGTGGGAGAAGCTGAGGGATGGGGTGGCCAACGGGCAGGGGAGAGTGGAGGCCGGGCCAGCCTGGCTGCCATGAGGAGACACTGTCCTGTCTGCAGGGAAGCCGGTCTGGCCGGATGCCAGCCCCTGGGCACACTCTGGGGGCCAGGGCCTGACTCAAGCTGGCATTGCCAGGGAATAGGGCAGGCGAAGGGCAGGGACCTGTGGAACACTGGCTGTTGGGGGTGGCTGGCTCGAGGCCCGGAGAGCCAGGAGCAAGGTTTCCCACGCCAGTCTCAGGAGAAGTTTACACTGAAGTCCAGCAGCCTACGATGGAAGCCCATGGAATCCGGTTTCCTTTATGTCCTTGTTCCCAAAGAGGATTTTCCCCTCTAGGTTTAATTGTTGATGAGGTAGTTATATTTCAACCATAGGGGATGAGGTAGCTTCATCCTCTAAAAAGTGATTGGAGCGTGGTTCCTGGGGAACCGGAAGCCCTGGAACCCTGGAGTTCAGGGAAACACCATGGGCTGGGGCGTCCCCTGGAGCAGGCCCTGGAACAGCAGGCCTGTGGCCTTGGAGGCTATTTCAGGCAGAACGGGCTACACAATTTGCCAGGACCAATGCAAAATGAAAATGTGGGGCCCTTTGTTAAAAATGTTTTTAACAATTTCAAGATGGCAGAACATTAAGCCAAGTACAGGGGCCTTCCGGGCAGGGGGCCTCGGGGGGCGGCACGAGTGGCATGCCCAGTAAACTGGCCCTGATTCCTGGGACTGAGGGTGTCGGAGCTGGCAGGAACTTGGTCCCAGGCACACGGAGACCAGGGAGGCAAAGTGACCTGGTGGCATCATGAAGTGACGCAGGAGACAGGGCCACCTGGGCACCCCCTCTGCTCTCCCCCACTGCCCTCTCCATGCTCACTCTGCAAACACCCCTGACAGCTTCCTTAGTGAGACAGCCTGGCTGGCAGGCTCTCAGGGATTCTGCATCATGGGTGTGAGTGCGTATGTGTGCACACGAGTGGGGGTCTCATGACAGTGTTGTGTGTAGGTGTGGGGCACACGATTTTGGGAGGGTGCCAGAGGGTAGCTGGTCTTCCTTGTGGACGGCAGGGTGGGGGGCGTGGGCCTGCCTGACCCAATAGGGACTCCCCACACCTCGAGGCCCAGCTGTCACACTGGGGGCTGGAACCTCCCAACACAGGGCATGAGCTGTGGCAGGAAGTGGGGTGCAGTGGGGCAGGGAGGGAGCCACGTGCCCTCCCCACCCAGCAGCTCACTTCTTGGGTTTCCGAGGCGAGATGTCCAGAGGTGTCCCAGGAGCTGGCATGTCCGTGGGGAACATGTCCACCCACAGCTCCAGCCGGCCCTGAGGGAGAGGGGTGGCATGGCAGATCTTCCCCAACACCAGACTCCTTCCCTCTGCCTGCAAAGGTCAACTCTCCTCTCCCAACTGTTTTCTGTCAAGGGCCCATTTTATCATCTTTCATCCATGGATGCCAGGAATTCATAGGCTGTTCACAAGGGCTTCTTAGGGAGACAGCCCAGGTCCCCACGGGGCTGGAAGCAACGACCTACACTGGAGGGCCTTAGTGGGGAGTTGTGAGACCCAAATGCCCAAGAACCCCAGATTCCAGCCAGGCAAATGTCACCTGCTCAATTCCTGGCTTGTCGGGATTGAGTAGGGGCCGCGTCTCCACGTGTTCAGGCACCAGGCGGCAGCCCACGCGGGGGATGTCCTCCCAGTGCCTCAGGGCAGACAGCGCCACATGTTCATCTGTGAGCTTCTTCTGACCTGGGGGTGCCGTGGGGATCAGCAAGCACGCTCGGGCTCGGCAGGACCCAGGGACCTGTGCTGGGGCCGGGAACCTAGGGCCCAAAGAGGCTCCTGAGCTGTCACCCACCCTCCCCACCTCCATTTTACTGTTGGGGAAACTGAGGCACAGAGGGAGAAGCGTCTTGCCCAAGGTTTCAGCTGCCCCACAGGGCCCATAAGTTCTGTGTTCCTGGGTGTCCTCTGCCTGGGGAGTCTGACCAGAGAATCAGAGAGGGTGGTGAGGGAGGGAAGGTGGCCACCGCAGGCTCCCATCACAGACATGTCCTGCTTCCCTGGGAAATGCAATGTGGGCAAAGGAGAGGGGAGCAGACGGCCCCAGGGCCCACACCCTCACTCTGCCTCTTAGGTGCTGCATGACTTTGGGCAAGTCGCCGAACCCCTTTGGGTCTCGGTTTCCTCATCTGGAGAATAGGGATCAGCTCCCTACTCAACAGACTTTGCAGGGAGAGGTGGGGCCCCGGGGGGGATGGGCAGCATGGGTGTGGGTGTAAGAGGCTGTGCAGACAGTGGTGGGGCTCGGAGTCCCTAAGGCCCAGGCTCACGTAGGGCGGGCCCCTCCCTGGCCCCTGAGAGCCCCCAGAGAGCAGGCGGGAGGCTGCACCCGGGGCCTGTTACCATTCTCGTCCTCCATCTCTGACGGGCCGATGAAGACGCGATTGGCAACCTTGACCCTGCCAGGGGGCCCAAAGTGGGGGCCGTCCACCTTGCCCTCCTTGCAGAGGCGGCCCAGGATCTGGCTGGGCTTCATGGGGTCCCGCCAGATGTTGTAGCCATGTCTGTGGGGAGGTAAGTGGGTTGGATGCCGCAGGGCCGGGCCCCATTGGCTGTTGTCCCATGTCAGTGCCTGGAGCCCCCCTGTGCCCCAAGCTCGCCTGAAACCCTGGGGCTGCTGGAGGCTGGTCCTTCCTGCCTGGTTCAGGCCCCACGTGTGCAGGGTCCTTCATCCTTCAAGATGAGCACCCAGTCTCCCCTTGCAGTCCCCACCCCACCCCACCACGGGCCCCCGCCTCTGGAACCTAAAAGACCTCAAAGACTCCTATGGGGAAACCGACATGCAGAGAAATTCAGGAACTTGCCCTGGGACGCACAGGTGGTCAGTGGCGGAGGCTGGCCGGCCTCCTCCTGGCAGCCCTGTTCCCCAAGCCCCTCTCTCTCCCCCTCCTGCCACCTCTGCCTCCGATGCCCCCAGATCCCTCTTGCTTTGGAATCTGCAGTCCCAGCCCCTGAAGGGCATGTCCCCCTTCCCAAATCACCCTACTCTGAACCCTGATTTTGGAGTCAAGGTGCTGCAGGCCCAGCCCCCCTGGCTGCCCCCGCGCGGCCCTCACGTGGAGTAGGCCTGGGCGATGCCACAGGTGGCACGGTGCTTGCTGTAGAAGCGGTTCTCCAGGTCGATTTTGGTCTCCCCGATGAGGTCGTCTGTACCCACCAAGTCCCAGTCGTAAACGGCCACTGTCAGCATGGACTCCATGGGGAAGGAGGCCTCAAGGTCAAAGGACCTGGCAGGGGTGGTGGTGGAGGTGGGAGAAGGTCAAAGGTCATGATGGGGCGGGGCGGGAGGTGGTCTGGGCTGGGGGAATCGGGCTGGTGCGGGGGTGGGGGGGTGTTTGCCCCGAGGCCTTACTTCCCAAAGACAGGATTCAGCTGCTTGGAGATGTAGTTCTCCTTGTCGCGGATGTCAGTCTTGCCTAGTCGGATGGCAATGTAGGGGTCGGCTTTGCCGTTGATGTCCGCGGGGTGCAGGTCCGTGGCCTGCAATGGGGGTGGGCGCTGCCTGGGCAGGCTCCTCAGCAGCCCACCCCCCTCCCCTCCCGCGAACCCCCCCACCCCGTCAGTCCCGGGTGGGGAGGTGTGGGGGCTGGAGCACTGGATGGGAGTCAGGGGATTTGCTGTGTGACCCCGGGCAAGTTGCTTCCCCTCTCTGGCTCTCTGCTTTCCCCTCTAAAAGTCAGGGGAATGGGCCTCCCCAGGGCCGCCCGGTCCAGAGCTGTCAGTAGGCGGCTGCTCCAAGCCCTCCCTGGCAGGGGGCCCGGGAGACCAGGGTGTTGGGGGGTGGCTGGGCGGGGTTGTCTCACCCGGACCACGTAGACTCGGACCAGCACGTTGATGGGCTCATTGCTGGGGATACCCTGGAACATGCCATAGGTGGGGTCGTAGCCAGCTTCCCGGGACACATCCTCTGCGAGTGGCACTTTGTACACACAGAGGGAGCCCTGAGGAGAGGCAAGCGAGGGTCAGGGTGCAGGACCCTGTGGGCACCAATGGGTGGGGCATTCAAAACAGCCAACAGCTCCGAAGACCTGGATCCTGCCGGGCAGGGCCTTAACCTTTTAGTTGCTGGAGCATGGGGAGGTCCAGCGGTTCTGGGGGGAGGGGCCAGGGCCGCTGGGGCTCAGAGCTTGTGCTCTTTACTAATCGGCATGGACATGTCTTGGGTTGTAACAGCCAGCACAGCAGACATTTCCACCTGGCCGCCAGCTCTGGGCTTGGGGGTGGGGAGAAGAGCTGGGCTCAGGGCTCAGGGCTCAGGGCTCAGGGGCTGGGGCTGGGGGCTGGGCCCCTCTCCTCGCCTGACCTTGAACCGGCCCACGATGCGCTCCTCCTCAGTGGAGCTGTCCTCGTCATCCCCCGTCTTGCCCCGCAGCAGGCTGAAGGTGTGCAGCCAGTCCTCAAAGTTGTCGAACTCCGACTCCAGCTCTTTGGGGTACACCTGAGCCAGGCCAGGCAGTCAGGGGGAGGAGGCCTGGCCACTGGCCTTTGTCCTGCCCCTCTTGCTCCCCATCTGCATCCTCATGCCCCCGGCTCCCTGGCAGATTCTGCTCCCAGACTCTCACCTTAAGCTCATCAATCTTGGGTTTCTTCTTCTCAGGAGCCTCAGACCCCTGGCTGGAGCCGGGGCCCAGAGTTTTCTTCTTCTCCTTTGCAGTCTTTGACTTCTCCTTACCCTTCATCAGCCCCTTCGGGCCTGGATGGAAACAGGAAAGGAGGCCCCAGTCAGCGTGGAGAGGCAGGATGGAATGAACCAGCCCCACCCCGAATTTCCAGAGTCCGCTTTACTTCTCAGGGCTCAGTGTACTCAGTAAAATGCAGACAAAATCTCATCCGGGTGCAGGGGGAGCCCTTTGTTGGGCCCCTTGATGGAGTGGGGCAGGAAGGAACCTGGGTTTGAGAGCCAGGAGGCCTGTAGTTGTGCCACACTGGATCAGCTCAGTTTCCTCTCCAGACTCAGTCTCCTTGTCTATAATAATAAGAGGGTTGTTCCCTATCGACTTCTCCCAAATTATATTCAGTGGAACACCAGGTGTGGGTGGTATTGGCATGCTTTAGAAGAAAGGCTATGTGTCCAAAGAAGCTGGGAAAATATATTGTATTTTCCTTTTAGAGATTTAGAACATATATTTGCATATTAAAGGCTCTGAGAAGTCCTGCAGCAAAGGGACCTGTTTAACTCTGTCTAACCCAGGGTGTCCCCAACTCATTTGACCATGGAACACTCTTTTCCCTCCAGAATACCCACTAATATTGTTACGTGCATAAAGATCTGGAAAATGCTGGATGGGATGAGCTCTGAGGTCCCTTCTAGCTCTAACATTCTGTGGCTTTAAATGTCTGTCCATCACTGTGGTTGTTCAACTAGTCAGAACAAAAGTCACCCTAGATAAGGGCTTACGCCTGCTTCTTGGTGCCTGGGGACATCTGATGATGTCTGTCTCTGGCTGCTGCAGCTGTGAGGGGCCCATGGGAGGTAAAAAGAGAAGCAGCTGGTTGTGGCAGGCAGGGGAGCCTGCCACCTGGGACAAGGAAGGAGGAGGCAGAGATCCAGGGACCCAGGGATTCAGGGCTCACCCTCAGTGTTGTCCGTCTCCTCTCTCTCCTCCAAGTCAATTCCTGAGGCCTCCTGCTGTCGAAGTTGCTGCCAAAAGTTGAGGCAGGTGAGGAGAAGGGAAGGTGGGCTTCCTGAGGAGGGATCTGTTGACCACTAACTGTGGTCCTAGACCCGTCTTAAATGCACAAGAAGCAGAAACTGTTTCCTACTTGGTTCCAAACCCATGATGTGCTCTGTTTAAGGGGGTTTAAAAAAAGTGTATGATGTGTGAAATGTGACTAACTGTATTTAGAGGTTTATGATTCTTTAAGTTATGTATCTTAAAAAATACAGTGTCCTTTAATGTTGCTTTTTAGTTTTATTAATAAATATTTTTTAATGTAGAAAAGTACAACTGAGTAAGAAAATATGCTTTATTTTCTTCCACTCAGTATACCTCACCTATTGGAAAGGAAATCACAGGGTTTCAACCAAGGTGCCACTGCCACCTGGTGGCAGCCTACATAAATTACAGGGATAGATACAAGGAGACAACAGGCAGCTTCTTGGATCCAGCTTGGCCAACTTGCGTCTAGGAAGTAACGGCGGGAGAAGTACTACTAGTGGTCCCAAATTATCTATTCTCTTGTTCCTTAGAAGTATTTCTGGGCGCACATCCATCTAGCTAAAGATTATACTTCCCAGCCTCCGTTGCAGCTAAGTGTGGCTATGGGACTAGATTCTGACCAGTGTGAGAGGAAGTGATATGTATAACGTCTAGGTTGGACCACTTAGAGGGAAAGGAGTGCATCTCCCTTCTACTCTTTACTCCTTCCTGCGGACTGGAGTTGGGACACGGTGGTGAGCCGTTCACCCATACGGATGTGAGTAACAAGGTGGCAGTGTCTTGGTCCCTGACTCCACTGAGTCACTATTCCAGCCTAAACCCCCACCTTCCGTCTTGTTTACATCTGATGAACTCGCTACAGCAGCCGTGTGGATGGTAAACATCACACACAGCTTGGGTCACGGAAAGGGCCTGTGGAAAGGGTGTGGCTGAATCAGCTCAGGTCCCACTGAGGAAACACAACTGCAAGCACATGTCCCTCCTGGTCAGCAGATCAGTCAAGGAGTGCCCTGAGCCAGGGAGGCCGTGTGGAAAAAAGGCAAACAAGGAGGAGGAGAAATGCACTTCCTTGAATTTGCAATCTGGTTCAGCAGACAAAACCCGCATGCATGCAACAGAGGAAGAGCATGTCACAGAGACCATGACCAAGACATATCAAATAAAACAGCATGCCAAAGCCAACACCCTTTCATGGGAAAAACACTCAATAAACTAGGAATAGAAGGAAACTGCCTCAATATGATAAAGGCCATGTGTGAAGAACCCACAGCTAACAAACTTGACGGTGAAAGACCGAAAGCCTGAAACCTGGGCCCCTCTTCTACCCCATGTCTAACAGAGCCTTCTGATACCCATGGACCCTACGGCAGAAGATGACAAAATCTGCCCAAATGAGTGGAGTCCTCCTGTGTCCTCTTTTCAAAGATGTGCAGAATATTTCAACATTAACAAAACAAAGCAAAACAGTATAAAGAAGACATGTAAGTCCTACCAAGAAGCAGTGGCTCCCTTTTGGCCTCTGAGTATATATGTCTCCTTTCCTCAAGGGCCACCTCCTCTGTGAAGCCTTCCCTGACTCCCCCGCATTGTCATGATCTGATTACATGGCCCCTGGCGCCCCGTAAACCAAGAGCTCCTCAAGGGCAGGCACAGCGCCCTATCTTCTGGCTCGCATGGCACCCGGTACCTAGTATGCTGTTTGGCTCCTCATAGATACTCAGCAAGTGTTTGTGGAATAAATGAATGAGGAAAAGAGAAAACCAAGCCAGGGGAGGGAGACTGGGTGGCTATCCTGGGAAAGGCGAGTCTCAACTACAGCTTCAAGGAGGTGAGACAAGGCCCTTCCAAGCTCCTAGTCATGGAAGTGGGGGAGCCAGGCGGCTGCAGGGAGGGTTGGAGTGTGGAGTCTGGGGTCACCTTCCCCGGCCGGGTCCCCCAAGCCCGAAGCTGCACCTCCTTCATGGTGTCAATGGAGGCGAAGTACTTGGACCACCAGTCCAGCACGCTCTCGTCCGGCTCCTCGTCTTCCAGCTCGTCTGCTGTGCCCTTCTTCTTCTTTTTCTTCTTCTCCTTCTCCTCCTCAGCCTGCAGGGTGGGCAGAGCTGGGTTGACCAGGTCCAGAGTCCTTCTTGCCCTGCCAATCTGGGGGTCCCCAATGGCTCCTGACACCTGTCCCCAGGATGCCCCCATCTCCATGAGGCTCAGAGGGGCCACTGAAGGCCCAGGGGCAGGACTTAACTAAGTGGATGAGGGGACACAGCCTGTGGGGGGTCATGGCCTGCCACACGTGGGCCGGGGGCCAAGGCAGGATTGGCAGCACCCGGGGGCCTCTGCCCTCCCAGCTCTCCCCCTCTGCCTTGAGGGTGGTTCTGTCCCTGAAGCTGGGCCCCTTTGCACAGAGTCCCCTGGCCTGGTGGAGCAGGGCGCCCCCACCCCGGAGCCCTCACTCACCACGTCCACCTTGATGACAGCATCGGACGTCTGCGAGGGAACCAGGAGACAGGGAGAGAGTTAGCGCTCGGGGCCTGGAGGGGCGGGAGAGGTGGGCGGGGGCCCCAGGGTGCACATGCAGGGGCGCGGGGTGTGGGCTGGAGCCTCCGTGCTCACAAAGCGCCTGATTGTGCATTTTCGAGAGCGCACTGATGAGTGCACCAAAAAGCAGCTTCACAAACATTCCCGATGTTTCCTGGGACCCTCTGGGGCAGTGTTTCACATCCTGGATGCATGTCAGAATCACCGGGGATATGTTAAACAGTGACCAATGCCAGGGCCCGTGAGTCAGAAGGGGGTGCCGGACCCAGGTGATTTCGGGGGGGGGGCAGGGCTGGGAAGGGAGGCTGGCGGGGTGCGCAGGGGTAGCTCGGGAACCTTGGCCAGCTGGAGTAAACGTCAAACTCCACTTTTGTCCCATGCGGGCAGGGACAGGCAGCCTTAAAAATTATGGGGACGCACACAGTGACATAGCTGAAGAGGACACTGGCTGTGGTCTGGGGCTGCTCAGGCCAGTGCCATCCTCTGTCCTGTTCTGCCAAGGGCCTGAAACTGGGGGCCTTTGCCTCCAGAGGAGGAGCAGCTCCCAGTGAGGAGCCCAGGAGCAGGCAGCGGGGGTGAGCGCGGTATCCAGGTGTCGCCCTTCCCACCCTGCCCCCGGCTGGCTGGACCCTCTGGGGTCAAGTATCGCGCGGGTCAAGGGAAGATTCTTTCAGACCCAGCTGAGGCCTCAGAGGAAACTCCCCAGGCCGCATGAGGCCTGTGGGCCGGGAACGGGACGAGGAGGAGCCTGTTGCGGGGGAAAGAGGCTTCCTAGCTCTGCTGCATGTTCCGGATTTGGGGCACCCTGTGCAGCCTGGGACCCCCGGCCCTCCCCTGCGTCTCCCTCCGGCAGATAAACAGCCCTAGGCCCACAGCCAAGATGAATGAGGAGCGTCCGCCTGGAAATCCTTCCCCAACCCAGGCCTGGAGAGTGCTGGGGTGAAGGGCTGTGACGGGCAAGCAGGGCCCCTGTGGGAATGAGAATGTGGTGTGTCCACAAGGAATCCATCGCCTAAGCTGTCGTTCAGTGGAGTGAAAATACTGCTGCCCGATGAGCGCGCAAGCTTGTGGTGACCCGTGGCCGCTGGCTGCTTACTGTGGATGGACTGTATGGTGTGCGGATAGACCTCAATAAAATTGCATTATTAGAAAAACACACACAGCAAGCCTGAAAGTCCAGAGGTGGTGCCGCACGGAGGATAGTAAAAAAAAAAAAATCACTGCAAATTATTAGCTTACTCCTGTGTGCACACGCGCACACCCATGCTGGGTTAACAGTCTCGCGTTCCAGAACAGGGTGGGACGGGGTGGTGGGCCCCAGACAGCCCCAGGCCGGGGGCACCCTCCCAGCGCTGATGGGCCGCCCGCCTTACTGTGTCCAGCTTCACCGTGGTCTCCAGCTTTCTAATGGGCACCTCTGGCTCCATGCTCACCACGACTTCCCCTGTGGGTTGACAGGAGGGGCCCCCATTGCACAGCATGTGGCAGCCCCAGAGAAGCCTGACTGGACAGAGGGACAGACAGCAGGCAGACAGAGGGAGGAGCGAGAGCAACAGTGAGAGTTAAGGGGTGCAGGAAGGAGCCATGTCCTAAAGGTGATTCTGGAGCTCCCTGGGGCAGTTGCGGGAGGAAAGCTGAGCCAAAAGTGAGCCAGAGAGAAGGGGAGAGGGACAGGGAAGCGGGCGTGGGGCTTGTCCCCTAGCTGAGGCTGCTGCCAGCTCGGGCCCTCTCTGGCTCTGGAGTGGGCAGCAGCCCTGGGCGGCCTTCCTTGGCCCCAGGATGGGAACCCCCCAACCCCTGGGCAGGGACACAGGGCCCCTGCCCGTGACGTTGGGGTGGCGTACCCATGGTGTGCCAGCTGAGGGCCCAGCGGTCTGGGGGCCGGTAGATGAAGCGCCGCAGGGAGCTGACGGCATGGGAGCCCACCAGGGTGTAGCGGCCGAAGGCCCGGCAGTCCACCACGCGGATGTTCAGTGGCGGGTGCAGCAGCTCATTTTCCGGGAGGTCCTGGGGGAGCCAAGAGGAGTGTGAGCCTCCCAGAGGGGCCAGGGGGACCCAGCCCGGCCCAGCCACACCGGGCCATGCCCAGCTCTGCCCAGCTGCGACCCGCACCCACCACTTCAAACCACTTGACGAGGGTGTTGAAGTTGGGGTTCTTCCTGTAGTTGTGGATCAGGGACGACTGCACCCCCTTCCCCGCACACTCGATGTCCACCCGTGGCCGGTCTACCTGGGCCAGGTTCACCCGCTTCAGGCCTCGCAGGCCCCAGAACAGCACCTGGGAGGGGTGGGTGGGGGCGGGAGAGGAGAGCCTGTCCGTCAAGGGTACCGGCTGTGGGACACGCTGGGCAGGGAGTCAAAGGACAGATTTCCAAGTGACGGAGCAGGGCTGGGAGAGCTGGTGTGGATGAGTGTCCCCAGGGGGCCGAGGCTGGGTCTGCAGGGTGCGGGGTGTGGAGGTGGGGCAGAGGAGAGGGGCAGGTGGGAATTCCAGGTCGCTGGACTGCTCCTGAGGTATGACCGTGGGAAAGTCACCCCCTCTTGGACCCTCGGTCTCTTCATCTGAAAAGATGAGGCGTGGCCTGTGGGAGCTGAACCCCCCTGTGCTCTGGAGATTGACTGCTAACAGGGGGACATGCACATACGACCCTCGATGGAGAGAAAGGGAGAGGGAGCAAGGAACGGAGATCAGAGGCCCGGTGGGTGTGGGGAGAGAGCATGCGGAGGCCCAGCCGGGCAGGGGCAGGATGGGCTGATTGGGGGAGCCCCCACACACCTCAACCCGGTATTTGCTGAGCACCGGCCGGATGCCCACGGGCACGGGCATGATGGGGCCTCGGTCCACGTCCACCGGGCCGTTGATGGGGGGCAGGTCGGACTTTCCTGCTGGCCCGATCTGGGGAGTGGGGTCCAGAGTTACATGTTGGGGAGCCCAGAAGAGGGGCCTCTCCCCAGGAGCTCTCTGCACGCAGTCTGGGGAGACGGGCAGGCTCCACGGCTCCCAAGAACCAGCTGGCCCAGCCCCCTGGCCTCTGGCCCCACCTGCAGCAGCTCGAAGGCGGCCAGCAGGTCTCCAGCCGTGGCATTGCCGCGGTAGATCTGGTAGTACTCAAGCTGGGGCGGGAAGCGGGGCGGGCAGTAGGCCTCGTCTGCCATCTTGACCAGGGGCTTGGCGAAGGTGCGGCCCATGAAGTCGGCTTTGCCCTGGCACAACAGACAGCCACGATGGCCTCGAGATGTGTGCAGCTTATGAAGCACATTCACCGCTGTGCTCTCCTGCCATCCACACTGCGGCCCGTGATGTGATCACCCCCTTTCCAGATAGGGGCAGCTGGGTTGTGGGAAGCAGTGATGGCTTTTCGAGGCCGGGTGGCCCGCGAACGGCAGATATAGAACCAGAAGCAGGGCTCTCCCAACTCCAGTTTCAAGCTCTCTTCCAGGCCCCCCAATAGCTGAGGTGGTTTGTAGCAAGGGGGCTCCTCAAGCCTCAAGGATTCACCCCAACCCTTCACCTCCCCACTGCAGAGTCTCCCAGGAAGAGCTGTGAGCCTATCACTGGCTGTGGTAATTGTGGGTGGGTGGGGGTTCAGGGGCCCCCAGAATGGTATAAGGCAGGTGACCATAGGACTCTGACACATCTAGAGACTGGGCCTGGGCTCAGGCTGTGTGTGCCAGGGGTAGGGGATTGTCTGGCCAGTCTCCTCCCAGTCCCCAGAGGGCCACAGTCTCAGGACGAGGTCAGACCATAGGGACAGGGTCTCTGGAGGGCTGGTCCGCAGCCCTGACCCCAGCTTCCCCACAAGCACCCTGACCAAGGAGCTCCAGGGGGCGTGTTGGGGAGGTGGGCACCGTGGCGTGCATGCAGGAGAGTGTGGGGAAGAGGGAGTCAGCATGGGGCTGCCAGGGCCCCTGGTGCCTGAGGCCACCCGTACCATGGTGTCCTGGTCATAGATCTCAATGACGACGATGGGGGGGTCGTCCCGCAGCTCGTGCGCTTCTCCGTACAGCTCCAGGTTGTCAAACACCAGCATCTGGTCCCAGGTGGGGCACAGGGTCTCATTCAGCACCTACGGTGTGGGGTGAGGGGGGATGGGTCAGCAGGGGTGGTGGGTGGGCAGGTGCATGAGCAGGAGGAGCCCCTGGTCCCTGCAGCTTCCAGAGGACTTGGAGACCGGAACACCCGTTTCCCTGACTCTTCTGGAAATCTTCAAGAGAAGGCTAATAGGGGATCTGCGAGTGTCTGCCCCTGCCCCCTCCCTCAGAGCCACCCCAGACTTCTGTGCTGGAGCCTTTACCAGGGTGGCCTGGGCCTGCAGCTTTCTACCCGCAAGGCTTCCCTCCAGGGAGCTGGGGGCCGGGCTGCCCCATTTCTCTGGGCCTCACAAGCTCATAGGCCTCTGTACCCTCAAACTCCTGCTGTGCCTGGAGCCCTCCTTTAACCTGCCCATCCTCCACCTCCCGGCTGAGGTACCAGAGCTGTCCCCTCTGTCCCCGAGGCCCTCACCTCTGTGCACTGGCTCTGGTTGATGAAGAAGACACGGGCAAAGGGGTCCGAGAGGCCGCTGCTGTCGGCGGCAAAGAGGCTGCGTGCCTGGTACATGTGCACGCGGAGCTGGAACGTCTGCTTCTCTGTGGGGAGAGCGGGGCTGAGGCTCGGGGAGCCGCAGGGCCCCCCTCACGCCTCCAGGCCGAGGAGACCTCACTCACTAGTGTAGACCAGGCTGACGGGTGGGAAGGAGTGCAGGCCCAGGCCCTGGGCAGCCTTGACCTCCTCGAAGCCGCAGGGCAGACCCCGCAGGAAGTCCTTGCGCTGCTTGCTGAGGCCGAGCCACAGGTACAGCTCCAGCTTGGCCTGCACGGTCCAGCCCGCAGAGCCAAAGCCCCGCTTCCCTGGCAGCTGGGGGCGGGTGCGGGGTCACCGGGAGCTCGTCCACCACCTGGGTGCCCTCCCCCAAGGTGGGCAGGGGCAGTGGGGCTGGTGGAGGCTGGGGTCCGAGCTGCCCCTGCCCCTGCCCCGGCACCCCTTCCGCCGCCTTTCTCTTCTCTGAGCAGCTGAGGCTCATCTGGGTGGGCCCAGCCTACCAGGCCCTGGGAGGGGAGCTGCTAACCCCTCTAAGTGGAGGCTGGCCCCCCAAAGGCACCTGGTGCCAACCCCAGCCCCCCCCAGGCCCACCCTCTATGCCACCCTGGCCCCCTCCCGGCACCTTGAGGAAAAGCGTCTTGACCTTGCCGCAGTCCTTGCCCATCTCCTCCTCCACCATGGAGAAGAGCAGGTCCTTGGCGCACACCCGGGCATATGCGATGCGCTTGTTGTTGTTCATCATCCAGATGAAGACGTCGGGGATGCTGTGCTGGGGCTGGGGGCGGCAGAGGGGCCACCAGTCAGGGGGGCCCTGGCTCAGGCCAGCAGGGGCGTGGCCACGTGGTCCCTCACCCCCCGTGACAGGGAGAAGGCCCCACAGGAGGGAGGGCTCATGGAACCCCATCCCCCAGCCGGCAGCCAGGCGGCCCCCTCCCCAGCCGGGGCAGGGTGCCCTGCGGGCTGCACCTCGTCCGCCAGGAAGCGCAGCTTCTGCAGGAAGTTCTGGCCCAGCCGCAGCTTGTCACGTACTGTGTGCTGCTTCACCTGTGCCCGCAGGCTCCTCGCCTGCTGGCCCGTGCTCTCCTGTGGGGTGTGTCAGGGGCGCCCAGCTATTGGGGGAGCAGCTCAGGCCATGACAGAGGAGGTGCTGACCCTGGGCGT
Source organism: Bradypus variegatus (assembly GCA_004027775.1). Classification (NCBI taxonomy): domain Eukaryota; kingdom Metazoa; phylum Chordata; class Mammalia; order Pilosa; family Bradypodidae; genus Bradypus; species Bradypus variegatus. Next base: position 28,478 of record PVKY010001160.1, read on the forward strand.
CTGTGACCCCAGAGACAGATGGCTTCCACCTCCCTTTCCCCTCCTGCCCCCACCGACCCTCCTGCGGCCCAGCCCTGCCCTCACCAGCTCCCTCATGCAGGACTTGAGGCGCTCCCGGTCCAGCCTGGTGCGGGATGAGTGGCCCTGGTCCTTGTCAGCGAGGGAGAGGAAGCGGCTGCGGGGTGCGGGGAGCCAGGGCTTAGCTGAGCCCACCAGGCCGGAGGGTGCAGGGTCCTGGGTGGGCTGCCCGTGTCCAGCCTGTGGTACCTCCTCCTCTGCCCCAGTGGGCCTGGGTCCCCTTTGCCCATTCCTGCCGGGTCCTGCGTCCCCTACCCTCCCCGCTCGCCCCTCCTCACTAGCAGCCACTGCTGAGCTCCTCCAGGACGCCCCGCAGCCGGCGCTCGGGGTACGGCTTCTCGGTTTTGATCATCTCCTGCACGTCGTTCAGGCCTTCTTCCTGTGGGCAAGGGGGACGGGGTTGGGGGGCTACTGAGCCCCAGCCCTCCCCTAGCCTCCCCTGATGCCTCCTTCCCCGTCATCAAGGGACCCGGTGAGCTGGGGCCCCCTCACTAGCGCCACCCCCAGGCTCTGTTGCTTGTGATGAAACAACCAATTTCCCAGGTTCTCCTTTGCAGAACCTGGAAACCTCATGTTTGGGGGAGTTTCTGAAGGAAGCAGCCACCTGGGCTGGGCAGACCTCAGGGCAGGTCAGGAGGGCTGGGTGCAGGCCAGAGGTGGAGGGGTTGACCAGCTGCCTCCAGGGGATCCCGGGGCAGGATGTCCCAGATTTCCAGACTCCAGCCAGGTGGCCCCTCCCCCATCCTGCTCCTGGGACCTGGGGTGGGGGTGGGGGCAGAGGTCCTGCTGGGCCTTTCCTGCACCCCCTCCACAGCAAGCCTCTGGCCGACGGGCCTTGTGTGCTGCAGGGGAGGATTCCAGGCCGAGCGCAGCCCCCACAGCACCTTCCCACCCCTCCCTGCCCCTCGCCCGCGCCCCGCTGGCCCTGACCAGCTTGTCGGCGATGTGGTCCATGATGTTGGCATTGTAGAGGCGGCGGCGCTGGTCGGGCCACCAGCTCTTGATGTAGATGCAAGGCTTGTGCTCCAGGTAGGGCAGGTGGAAGTAGTTTCTGGGATGGGGGAGGTGGGAGGATGAGGACTGGAGGCCGGGGAGCAGGGAGGCCTGGAGGCAGCAGGCGTCCCCACCCCCCCGGCCCCGGGACCTTTGGCTCCACCCGGCTCACCTGTCGGTGATCTGGGGCCGCATGGGTGGGGTGGAGGAGACGGAGGCCAGGTCCCCACCCTCGTCGGCATCGTCATCACTCGAGTTCTGGATCAAGTCCACTTCCTCCTCGTCCCCCGGTTCCTTCTGGGGCCGAGGTTGCTGGGGTCGTGAGAGGCCATCAACCTCATTCCCGTAGTTGCCTGGAGACAGAAAGGGCACCGGAGGACCCGGAGTCCTCTCCCCACCAGGCCCCACCCCACCCTCCAATCCATGCTTTGGGTTTGGGGAGGGCAGAGGGAAAGCGGGGGAGTGGGGGGTTAGTTCTGAGGATCAGTGCCAGTTCAGCGGGATGGAACACTAGCTAGAGCAAGGTCTCCTTGTCCCCCACAGCCTAGAAAATTTCCCTGGAAGCCCTGAGGATGACTGAACTCAAGGCCCAGCCCAGGACATGGCCCATTTTCTCACTGCCTCCTCTCCAGCCCTCTCTGGAGGGTGGGCTTCTTTCTTCCAGCTGGAGTTCAAGGGCCCACCCATGGGGGGGGACGTGTGCACCTGAGCGTGTACACAGAGGTTCTGCATGGGTGCTGGAGGGCACCCAGGAAAGAGGTCAAGGTCTTCCCAGTCCCCAGGAGCCACAGGACAGGGCCTAACAGTCACCCCATGACCCCAGCACTCACCTATGGTGACCTCAAAGGTGACTGGCTTGTCTCCATTTTTCCGGTCGATCATCGAGGCCTCCAGGAAGGCCCCAAATAGAAAGAATTCTTCCATTTTCCCTGCGCAGCTCTGTGGGGGAGGGAGATCAAACCATCCTAACCTCAGGGGGACAGAGGGGCCGCCCTCCCCCGTCTCACGCACAGGCCCTCTGGGTCGATGGTGGGGGGCTTTGAAGCTAAGCAGCCTAGACCCCGAGGGCCCAATTCCCTTTGCCCCCAGACTGGCTGCCCCTGGAAGAAGGGTTGGCCCCAGATATGTCAGGGACCACCAGGGGTGGAGACAGACACCAGAGGTGAGGGTGCTGTCCTGGTACCTGGCTGCCATCATTTCAGCAGGCAGAGCCCGGGCACAGGCGGTGTGAGAGGACAGGGGTCCCATCGAGGGGACCTGGGGGAAGGAGGCCCCACCCTGGGGTCCGGCCCCTGAGGCAGGCAGGGCAGCAGGAGGCAGAGCCCAGGACCCAGGCTGCCACGGTGGGGAGCGGGCTGAGCTGGGGGCCCGGTGGGGGGTGCAGCCCAGCACCCTGGGGCCTCACCTCGGGGACGGGTGTGGCCTGCTCCACCCGCACCTCCGTGGAGCTGGTGAGCTCGGGGTTGGAGGTGTCCAGGATCTCCACAGCCAGGCCCAGCATGAGGCGGGCGCGGAAGGACACGCCCTCACCCAGGCCCTCGTTCAGGTCCTGGTGCTCGTCCAGCAGTGTGTAGTTGCGTGTGGAGCCGTACATGTTCACCCAGGCGGGGCCCAGCGTGGGCAGGAAGCCTGCGGGCGGTGGAAGGCGGTGGGGGGCTGCACCACAGCCCAGGGCTCCCTGGGTGGAGGGGCTTCTCCTGCAGGCTCCCGGCCTCCACTCGTGGTTGCTGAGCCGGGGCCTGCGGGCCTGGCTCGTAACATGTTGGAGCCAGGAGAAGACCGGTGGTGTGGAGCCCGGCCCGCAAGGGGGCCGCGGGGCATCGGGGTCCGTGGTGGCCGCAGGGAGGGGTGGGGCAGCCTCCTCACTGCTAGGAAGTATTTCCTTGGGTCATTTTATTCTTGGTGGAGCCCCTGCTTCCTGGTAGCTGGGCAGGGGCGGCCCACAGGCTACTTGATGGGCAGAGACCCCTTTGCTAGCTCCTCCCAAACTCCCCTGCGCAGCCTTTGGGCCCTTGACGGTTTCCTGCTGTGCACGCACCGCAGCCCACAGTGTGTCCCTCCTGCCACCTGCTGCTTCCCAATTCCCAGCCACAACTCGCTTCCGGTGCTGCACCTCGCGCACAGCACGGATCCAATTCCGACTAACGTTTTTTTGTTCTGCCTCATTTTTTAAAAATTGCAATTTATAGTTTTTTAAATCGAGGTATACCTCACCTAACATAAAATCCACTGTTTCAAGGGGTACATTTCTGTAATTTTTAGCATATTCATGATGTTGTGCAACCATCACCACTATCAAATTCCAGAACATTCCATCCCGACAAAAAGCAACTCTGTACCCCCCGTACCCTTGAACCGTTGCTCCCCACTGCCTGCTTCCCCAGCCCCTGGCAGCCGCTGATCTATTTCTGTCTCTATGGATTTCCTTATTGTGGATATTTCCTATAAAAGGAAGCATATGTTATGGGGCCTTTGGTGCCTTCTGCCTTACGTTTGACGCCTGGGTAGCACAGCCCTCTCCTAAGGCTCAAGGCAGGAGCAGACCCTCATCCCACTCTCCGGCCTCGGGCCCAGCCCAGCACAGGGTCCCACAAGGCATCAATCCCCATGACAGCCAACCCTCTAGATAGGGACTCTTGCTGGTATGTGCATAAATATAAGTATGTATAGACATGTACAGATATGTATATATATATGTGTCCGTGTATATATGCATAACTTTCATTTTACAGATGGGTAAACTGAGGCAGAAAGTGCACAGAGCTATGACTTGTCAGCGCTGGGCTTCGGCCCAGGCAGCTCTGACTTCCCAACCTGCCTTTGTGGCCACGGCTGCTGACAAAGCCCTGGAGGAACCTGGAGCCTTCTGGGCCGGGATCAGGGTTGACGGTGGGGGGCGAAAGTGAGTATTCCTCCCTTCGGCCACCCACCCACCCGCCCAGCGGGCTCCTGCTGCTGACCTTTGTCTCCCTCATTGGAGATCTTGCGCAGGTCAATGAAGTGGGTGCCAATGGCCACGTCATTGACCTTGTCCGAGTCCCGGATCTGCACCTTGATGCGCTTGCACAGTGGGGGGAACAGGTCCGTAAAGACGACCTGCTCGTTCCACAGGGGCTCATAGCTGCTCTTCTGCACTGAAGTCTTGCCCTGGAGGGAGGGGAGTGAGTTCAGAGTGTGTGCATGTGTGTGCACCTGTTTGCATGCATGTGTGGCTGTGTGTATGGGCCTGTGCAAGTACATGCATGTGTGTGCATGTGTGGTTGTGTGTATGTGTGTGCAGGCTTGTCTCCTCCACTCGCCCCCATTCCCCGGCCTCTCAGGGTCTCTTCCCTTTCCGTGCTCCCCATCTACTCTTGGTTCTTTGGACCCCAGGAGGCGGGGAGGATTCCCAGCCTGTCCTGGTCTTTCCCTCCCAGGCCCTCTGTCATGGCTCCCCTCATCCCTTACTCTCCTGGATTCTTGGGGTGAGCACCCTGATGCACTCCCAGGCCTGATTCTGCCTCATGTCTCTCCCACATCTCATGCCCATCCTGGGGGACCTCTGACGCCTGCCACCCCAGGCCCCGCCCCACCGCGCTCATGCCCCGGTACCTTCTGGCCCGCGAAGAAGACCTGCACATAGGGGTCGACAAGGCCCTTGTTCTCCCCGATGAAGGCCTTCTTCACGTTGGCCACGAGGCTCGTGTTCATCCGTGGCAGCCCCTCTGCCCGGTAAATTTTCACGTAGAACCGGGCCCACTGGCGTTCAGGGGGCACCCCCTCGGGCAGCAGCAAGTTCCTGCCAGCACAGACAGCGAGGGCCAAGGTGGCCTGCTCCAGGCGCCCCATCTCCTGCCCTGGGATCTGCACACCCCTGGGTCCCGGGAGAACCTGAGAGGGCCTCGACGGGGGCTAAAGAAGCTTGAGTTTAGGGTGCCTGCTCTCCTGTGGGGTTCGAGGCGAGGTTCCCTGTGCCTCTGAGCCTTGGCTGCCTCACATTTCAGACAGGAATAATGGTGCCCACCTCCCGGGAATACGGCGAGGCTTGCCCACCGTGTTTTGTAAAGTTCAGAGTGGGGACAGATTAGCACCATCATCCACGCATCTCAGCGTTGTGCCCTCCTGATAGGTCCCCTCTTGCCTCTGGCCCATGGAAGACACAAACCACTGGATCCTGCATTTCCCCCAACCCTGTCCAGACAAAGTCCCAGAATATTTCTGAACGGCCGCCATCAACTGCTGGACGTGGCACACAGAGCAGTCTCTTTGCCACCCTGGATCTTGGCTCAGGACCCTGCCTCTCCCTGCCCCTGCTCCTCCTACAACGCCCCATGCCCAGAGGGCTGTATGTCCAAGGGCTGCCACTGCCAACTGTCCCCCATCAACCCGTCCCCACCCTGCCTTGGCCCTCAGCCTCCTTTGCAGAGAAGACTCTGGAAGCTGAGGTAGGGCCTGGCCTCAGTTCTCTAGGAAGTGAGTGGGTGCGTGGGCTCATGGGGAGGATGGGACCAAGGGACGCGGGAGGTGAGAGCTCGGGGTGAGGGGGGCGAGGGCTGGGGTCAGGTCCCCAGGGGCTGGGCTGAGGGGCAGCCTCACCCCTCGATGTCATCCTCGTCTGTCTCATTGGCCTTGTGGGGTGTCTTGATGTTGTCCCCCTTGCCCACCACGGCGATGTCACACTTCACGTAGCCCTTCAGCCCGGCAGAGATGTCATTGGGGTCCGACAGGATGGCCCACTTGTGGTGGAACTGGTGCTCTGTGGTGGCGGGGAGTGCGGGCTGCACCCGGGGTCCCCACCTCGGGTCCCCATCCCAGGGCACACCCCGCTTGGCAGGCGTGGGTCCCACAGGGCTGAGCACTGTGCACCTCGGGCCAGTGGGGAGAGAGGCCCTCTGGAGCCTGTCAGGTGGGCTGTGGGTGACACTTCAGGGAGCGCTGTGACTTCAAAGCTTGGAGCCTCGGGGGGGGCTTCTCCGCCTGCACCTCCCCATCCCCTCCACGCCGGCGGCCAGAGAGGATCCTCCCAAGTGGAGCCTCCCCTCACTCACACCCCTCTCAAACCCTTCTGGGGCCTTGGGGGTAATGGCTGAGGCACTTAGCAGGGTCTGTGGGGCCTCCAGACACGGCTTGTGCTGAATCCCCCTGCCCATTCCACTGCTGGGCAAGCAGACTTGTCCTCTCTGAAGCCACCTTGCTTTCCCGGCTCCATGCTCTTGTGTCTGCTGTTCCTTGACCCTGGAATGCCTTTAACCCTTCCCTACCCCGCCCACTTCTTCCTCCCAGGAGCTTCCTCTCATGTCAATAGGTAAATTTCTACTCATTTTGCTTGTCACCTCTTCCAAGTAGCCTTCCCTGGCTTCCTCAGACAAACTGAC
>PVKY010001161.1:0-34677 GCA_004027775.1 Bradypus variegatus
AAAAAAAAAAAAAAAAGGAAGCCATTAAATGGCTTTAAACTGAAGAGTGATATGATTTGTTTGCATCTTAGAAAGAAGGTGCTCTGGCTGCAAGGTTTAAAACCGACTGGAGGCAGGGAAATTGTGACAGTTACGAGGCTGTTGCCAGGGTCTTGTTGAGGGGTAATGGTGACCCATACCAGGGAAGTGGACAGGAAAGGTCAGATCAAGAAGTATTTAGAATGGATGTAGCAGGTTTAGCCATGTAGTCATAACTGAGATGTGCAGAAATATGGCTTTCTTTATCTCTCTGTAACCAAACAACTTAGTTCTTGTGGTGGTTTAAAAAAATGTCCTCATATATTTTGACAATCTTTCTTTGAAAAGTAGAGTCTAATTCCCCTCCCCTTGAATTTTGACCAAACATCAAACATTAGACTCACTTCTAATAGAATGTGGCAGAAGTGATGCTATGTGGCATGGAAAGTGGGGGGGGAGGGTGATAGAATGATAAGGCAAATGTGAAAAGTTGGTGGATCTGGGGATCTCGGTGGAAGTTATGTTAGAGTTCTCTGTATGAGTTTTGCTTATTTCCTATGAGTTTGAAATTAGTTCCAAATAAAAAGTTGTTTGTTTGTTTTTTAAAGTGATGCTGTGTGATCTCCAAGGCTAGGTCATAAAAAGCAGACAGTTTCTCTCGCCCCACATGGATTGCTCGCTCCGGGCGAAGCCAGCTACCACAGCATGAGGACACCGGAGCATGCCAGTGACGAGACCTCCCATCCACGGCCACGTTTGTGCGCCAGCTTGGGAGCACATCCTCCAACCCAGTGAAGCCTGCAGATAACTCCAGCCCCCAGCCTTTGAGTTTTCCAACTATAACAACAGTCATCGTGGAGCAGAGACAAACCATCCCTGCTGTTTCATGACTAATTCCTGACCCACAGAAACCATGAGAAATAATAAAAGTTATTGTGGTTTTAAGCCAATATGTTTTGGGGAAATTTGTTATGCAGCAATATATAATCAAAGCCCCTATTTCTACTGATTGTAGAGAACATTTTAAATTTGTCAAGGAAGGTAATTGAGCCCCTTCTCAGTTAAAGCCTCTTTGGGGTCAACATCCAGCTGATTCCAGATTCAAACTGAGTCAATTCAGAGTTTAAACTCTCTATCAGAGCTCTTCTCCCCTCTAGTTTTCCCTCCATTTTTCTCCTCCCCAGGGTGCCCCATTCATGGGAGGAGATTCACGTAATATCATGGCACCAAGCAACGTGCTCACCTGTCCTCACTGAGGGACGCTTGTCTCCATGGCCCTGGGGCACTGGGTTCTGTCCTTCCTGCATCTCCTACTGCAGTGGCTGTGGGGGGAGCACCCTGTGGTCTGTTCTCCAGGTAAAGCCACCCCACAGAGTAGGGCAAGTCGGGCTCTGCACGGAGGCCTCCCCCAAGGAGGTGAATGGGAGCTGACCAGCCTGTGCCCTGCTCACCAAGCCATGCACAGCCACTGAGTCAGTCCAGGAGAAAGATGCCCTGTTGCACTCGACCCTCCCAGAAGGGGTGACTTTGTGTAATTCCCACAAAGGCCAAGTGGGAATATACAGGTAGCAGCACTCCCCAGCCACCCCATGACACATATCTCACCTCCCAGGATGTGACTAGGAAGAACAAACTGAAGCACCTGCCTTGGGGACAAAATTTAAGAGAGTGAAAAAAAATCATGAAAAATAATATTTTAATGAAATATTTTTTAAGAGCCAAAATTATGTTAAAAAATCAGAAAAAAAACTACCAACATTTCACATAAAGATGACCCTATCTTACTTGTCTTACTCTAATCCAGGCCCTTGTTCCAATAAAACTTTATTTGCAAAACCAAGCAGCTGGCCCTGGGCCATAGCTTGCTGATTTGATTTTTTTTTAATCTGCATTAAAATATTTACCTTGATTACTAGTTGCTCCCCTCTTGCTAGCCCTGACTTGTCCAGCAACCCTCATCTCTCAGACTGGGAGCCACTTCTGGGTTTTCTTGATCCCATCTACAAGGCCAGGAACCTGGAAGGGGGAGTAAGGGGAAGACGGCTGAAGCCGCAGGATCTCAGGCCCTCTCCCTGTCTACATTTGCCACCCACCATCTCTGCTCTACCGTGTCCACTGCCCCTACCCCTACCAACCCCACCTGTGTAGGACATTTTGAGTTCCAGAGGGAAATCGGGCACAACTCACACAGGCCTTACAGACTCACATGGTGGTGTCTGCTATCTCCTAAGTAAAAATTGGGGTATGGGGACAGAGAGCAGGCACAACTGCTCCTCCTAAACTCTCTCTCTGCCTCTTTCATTAAGCTCCCCCAACTTCCCAGGAAGGAGGACTTTCCTAACCACCTTCAAGACCCGGCTCAACAGTTAGCTTTATTTTTCATCTGTATTTTTCATTTATTTTCATTTAAATATTTACTCATTTATTTCACAATCATTAATCACTGCTATTTGTCAAGCATTTGTAGATTCTAGAGATATGAAAGAAAACCCCATTCCTGGTAGAACAAAGAGTATGAGGGACCAATGCAAATATAGTTAAATCCTATTATTGCAAAGAATAAAAATGTGCACAGGTTCACTGGTAGCATGGAAGAGGAGGTGATTCCCTCTCTCTGGAAGCCTCAGGGAAAGACAGGTTTAATCTCCCAAAGAAGACAGGTTATCAGTGGATATTCACTGCAGAGAGAAGACCAGAAAAGCAAGAACCTTAGACTAGAGTAGTAGCAGTGGAAATAAAAATGACTGAATTGATTGAAAGGGGAGGCATTGTTGTAGCTATATGGTATCAGACAATTGCCATGAGCTCCTCTGTAACTGGGGATAATCGTGATATCACATTTAAGGGGTAGGAGATCGTTAAATGAGATATTTCAAACTGAGCACAAAACCTGGCACATAGTAAGCTACTGAGGCATTTTAAAAATTTTGTTAAAGTTTACTTGGACAACAAACGATTGGCAATCAGGCAGCACCCAGTTGAAAGTGGTAAGGAGCTCGGTGGGGAGAGTAGAACGGGGCAACTCAATAGGGCAAACAAGAAAGCAAATGATGAAATGTTCTGATTGGCTGCCGTTGTTTCCATTTTACATGGGGGGGTCTTACAAAGTGCGGAGCAAATATACATTGATGAGTATGATATGCTTGTCCATTCTGATGAGCTTTCTCTACTGGACCAAACAGATTTATTACCAGGTGTTGCTTAACTGCAGTCCCGTAGGGTGCATTCCATCGTTCCATTTTCTTGGAAAACCCCTGCAGTCAGTTGTTTTTCTCTTCTGAAAAATCCTTTCTCGGAAAGGGGAAGGGGTTACTCCCAGCAAGCCCAAGGCAGATGGCCATTTTATTTCACCTAACATATGTAAGCACAATGTTAACTTCTATTACTCAATAAATCTTCAAGTTAATGATAGAAGCAGTGTGTGAGAATAAAAGTTTAGTCACTGTCTTAGATTCCTGGCTGTTAAAACAATTCCATACAATAAGTTGGCTTAAACAAAAGGAATTTATGGGCTCAGGGCTTTGAGGGTAGGAGAAGCCTGATATTAAGCACCAGCAAAGCGATGCTTTCTTGCTCGACAGCGTTGTTCTGCCATCTCTGGGCCCTTGGCTTTTCCATCTCATAGTGATGTCCTCTCCTTTCTTTTCCAGTTCCACTGACTTCCAGTTTCTTGGTGGCTTTTTCTCTGTGACCTTCTAAATCCTCCAGTAATAGGATTAACACCCACTCTGATTCAGTCGGGCCACACCTTAACTAAACATACCACCTTTGAAAGGTCCTATTTTCAAACGGGTTTGCACCCATGGGAATGCAGTACATAATTCAATCCACCAGTCACAAAGATTTTTGCACATGGAGAAAGGTTAATTCAATCAACACTCAAGCATCTCCTACATCCCTAGATGCTGTTATAGTTACCTTTTGAAAATTCAATGATAGTACTCAGTTTAAGCTAAGTCCTTTTGGAATTTAAAGCTAAACTGTTTCCCTCTCAAACTCTAGCTCTTGCAAATCAAAATCACTTTGCTCATGGACTTCTGACTCTGTCTAGCCTGAGTTAAAAAAAATCCATTTAACAACTCAATTGACTTCTTTGTTCTAGGCTGTAGCTGCCCTCCCCAGAGGCATCAAATGCCACTGACTCAGTGGGTGCAGGGCTACCAGGCAATATGAACACAGGGGTTGATTTTTCAAAAACACTGTTCCGCCTCTTTTGGAACTGCCAAGATATAGGAATGGGAAGTCAAGGGGCATGGGAGCTGGGGAATGAGGGAGGCTTTGGTCCAAGGTTGATTTGGGGGGTCTTTTTTTCTTGTTCCTTCTGGGAGGGAAAAAAAATCCTACTAAAATGCTCCATTCAGTAGAAAATAGGATGGTAACTCTCTTTAGTCAGCTTAATATACTGAGCACCTATTATGTGCCAGGCTCTGTTCTAAGGGGTTTCCCAAAGGACTAGACCAGTTGTGCTTCTGTGGTTTCCATGAAAGTCACCTCCTGGGAATAGGAGAAGAATTGTCCCAGTCTTGGGAGGTTAAAGTATGGTTAATAGGTGGTTTGGAATTTAGTAATGTGAGTTAATGTTTCTACCAGGGTTCCTAGCTGTAGAAACGTGTCCTCTGGAAGACTGGGTCTGCTTTTTCTATTCCTATGTTCCATCTTTTGAAAAATATGATTAAATTTGAAGATATCAGTCTGTCTTTGGTGGTACTAAGAGAACTAAAGAGAGGATTTAACTGCAGCCTGCCTGAGCAGAAGGTAAAATAGAGGAGCTGTCCCCTACCTCTGGAAAACTGGTCCCAGGGGGGTGGGAGACCCCAGAAGATTGGCTGCTGGGGACATCCTTGGGAGACAGAGGGCAGAGACTGGAGGCCCAGATTCCCTGGTTCCACCCTCTGAGTGGTCCAGCTGTGGCTCCCTTCCTGCCCTGGGGTATCCTCTCCTTGCTCTTTCAATACCATCCCCCCACCTGCTGTCCCCCTTCTTGTAACATGAGCCAGCTCAAGAGGCTTTCTTTCTATTCCTTGCAAGGCTCCATCCCTTGGTGTCTAGAAAAAAAATGAGTCCAAAGGCATGATTTTAAGGGTGAGAATCCTTCTGGGTAAAGAGATTAAAAACCACCCTCCTGGCTCAGAATCCTTTGGGTCTTTCCTCTCAGCAGAAGGCCACTTACTCCTTTGTTCTTTCCACAAGTATTCATTAAGTGCTTACTGCACGCCTGGCATAGGGGATAAAAATAAATAAATGCTAGGGGCAGCCCCTGCCCCCAGGAGTTTTCGATCTGATGGGGAGACAGATGGCAAATGGGCTGGACGAGTGTTCCCCAAGATGCCAACTGGCGTCCCAATTCTGGAATTCCCTCCTCCAAGGCACAGCCCCGATAAAATTAACTCCACCAATTAAAGGTGCCATTAGGAGACAATGCTGCCTGTCTTCCTCTTTATTTTTAATTACAAGTCCTGGCCCAAAGTTGTCAAATGTTTGTAATTAGAGCAGAGCTCGTGAGCAAGAGCTAGGGTGCAGGGTGGGGAAGGGGCTAGGGAGGTAGGAGAATTGGGAGCTGGGAAGAAGCAGGAAGGAAAGACCCGGGCTCCTCCCCGGCCTGGCAGCTGGCAGGGACACTGTTGGCTCGCTGTCCCTCCCCCCCCCCTCAGTGCACACCCTGACTACAGTCATTAGGGAGTCACCCTGTGCTTCAGGGAGACAGGTGGGTGGTGCAGCACGGTCTGGGAGGTGGGGGGGTTGGTGACTGCAGGGTGTGTTAGGACTGGTTCAGGCTCAAAATCAGAGCCTGGGGAAAGAGCAGGGAGTGAGCAGGGGCTGAGGCTTCTCCCCTGCCCTCTCCCTGCAGGAAGACATCTGACACCCCTCCAAAACAGTTCACAGTTGGCCCAGCAAGAACTGCAAGATGTCAGGGTGAGAGGCAGCCAACCGAGTGCACGGAGCTCTAGGCCAACAGGGTCCTCTCAGTCTGATGTGCGGGCCCCAGCTCAGCTCCACTGCACCCTACAACCTCAGAGCAGGCAGGAGGTGGTCCAGATTCCCACGGAGTCAGGGTGGAGGGGAGGCAGAGAGGCCCAGCAGGATGTGAGCCGCCCTGCCACATGGCCTCCACATCACCACGGACCCCTCTCTCTAGCCAGGACCACAGCTCCAAGGCACCCCCGCCCCCAGCCCTGCCACTTCCAAGGCTTTTTCCCAGCCCGCAGCAGCCAGTGACGATGCTCCTGGACAACTGCAGTGAGTAAGAACCCAGCCCACCTCTGGTGTTCCTGGGAACAGCTCACTGCAGAGAACCCCCCTTCCCTGGTCGACTCAGATAAGGCTTGCAGATGAGGTCCTTTATCTATGACAAGGCCCGGCACTGACCACTGACCAATGAACAACATGTCTGCTAACCTCACTCGACCACGCTTTAGGCAGGCCTCGCTTCCCTGAACTTTGATCCACTGGGAAAAACCAACCTTGATGACCTTTCCCAAGAATCAGCTGACCTCAGGGGCAGACACCCCTGATCAACCATGAGCCGTCCTTCATGTCACCTGCTCATTGCTTACTCCCCACTAGCTGACCTTCGAGATGCCTGCATTCCCCCACGGCAGTAATGCCCCTCTCCATATCACAGTGGTCTTCTGGAATGAAGCCTCTTTTTACCCAAGTCTGGATTTGTTTATTAGTTGACACCAACCCAGGAACAAAGGCCCTGCCCCCTGGAAATCACTCCTCACACGCCCTCCGCTCTCGGTGACTGCCACATGCCTGATCGGCTCTGCAGGTGACGGGTTAAGTTGTGAGCCAGGGTGGGAGCCCCCCTCTCCCTGCCCCCAAGCAGCTCCTGGACTCCCCTGACAAATGTTCACTTTGTAACAAAAGCCAGCATAGCTTGAATGTTAACAACATCTAAGCACAGCCCTTTTCCCAGCAACCTGGTGAGACGGACCCTATTATTGTCCCCATATCTCAGATGTGGAAATTCACACTCAGAAAGACGTGTGGCAAGAGTTACAGAGGTGAGGAGAGCAGTCGCAGCACGGCGGCTTTGTGGGTATGTCCCACCAGCCTCCAAAATATGATCATTTTCTCCTGGCCTCCTAGGGTCGTTACGAAGATGAAAGACCTTATAGTACGTGCAGGTGCTCAGAACAGCGTCTGGCACAAAGCAGGCACCAGACAAGCACCAGCTCTTAGTGTTCTTCCTGCTGAGATGACAATGACACGTGCCACTGTCAGAGAGTACTAACTGGGTGAAGTGACGTGCCCTAAGTCACAAACCAACACGTACCAGCTTCTAACATGCTGTACGATCCGCGTCTGTACCATTCCATTGTTTACTTACGGCAGTCGTTTGTCGGTTCACCCACTAGAATACCAGCTCCACACCAGCAGGAGCTTTGTTTTGTTCACTGCCGCATCCCTGATCCCAGAACGGGTCCCGGCACACGGAGGATGCTCAGTAAACATTGTTGAATCAATGAATGGATTTAAAAGAACCCAAAGCCCTGCATTCTTAACCACAATGCTCCAAGAAGGCCTCTTTGTCCTAGATGCACAGCCCCCTTTAAAGCCAGCTGTATTCATTTCCTAGGGTTGCTGTAGCAAAGAACCACAAACTGGTGGGATTAAAACAACAGAAATTTATCCTCTCATACTTCTGGAGGCTAGAAGTCCAGAATCACGGTGTCTCCAGGGTCAAGTTCCCTCCCAAGGCTCTTGGCAAGGATCATTCCTTGCCCATTCCCAGCTTCTGGGGTTTGCCAGCCATCCTGGCCTTCCTTAGCTCGGAGCTGCACGGGATCTCCATCTCCATCTCCATCAGCTCCATGGCCTTCCCCACTGCGTCTCTACATCCTTTCCTCTCATGAGGACACCAGTCACTGGATTTAGGGCCCACCCTAACCCAGTGGGGCTGACATATCTGCAAACATTACATCTGTAACTTGATTACATCTGCAAAGACCCAATTTCCAAACAAGGGCGCATTCTAAGGTTCTGGGTGGGCCTGAATGGGGGCGGGGCCAGAGAACCACCATAGTAGCCTAACAAAAATCCCGACAGGGAATGTAAAACAAAACAAAACACAAAACAGTCTCCCTGTCCCTCTTAACAAAATCCGTTTATTTAGATGTGGAACTTGTGGGTTTCCAAAAAACTTTCATGTGCATTACCTGGTTTAAGCCTTGAGGATGTGTTTATTTTCTCCATTTTACAGACGGCGAAAATGGGGTCCGGAGAGGGAACCCGGCCTCTCCAAGACTACAGGCCTGGAGCCCCTTCCCGGGAAGCCGGGAACCCACAGCGGGCTACCTGCCCACTCCCCGACCTGCCCGCCTCCGATGCGTCCCCCTCTCCCCTCCTCCTGAGCATCCCCCAGCTCTCCACCTCTGGTCTCCCGTCCCTTCCGCCCCCGCGTCCGCCCCTCCCCTCCACCCCGGCCCCCTCCCCCCAGTCCCCGCCCCCGCAAGCCGCGGAGCGAGCGAGCTTGGCGGCTTCCCTTTCTGCTCGGCTAATTATCCTTTTAACTCGAGCTGGGGTATTTTTGCCGTGCGATCTGCCGGTTTATTTTTATCCACCACTCCATAATGGTATCGGGGCTGTTACTCAGGGAAGCTCCCGGCGCTGAGCTGCTCCCCAATTTACAATTGCAATTATGATCTCCGACAGAAACACATGCAGCTGGCGTCAATTTTAAGCAATATTTTGATCATAATAATTAAAAAAGTAACTTATGGCGTGCACGCATTAGATAAATTAATGTTATTCCAAAGCTCTGCGAAAAGGCATGCAAGGGAGAGACTCTGTCTCCAGCACGGGCTCGCTCGGTGGGCTCACAAAAATTAACTTTCACATTGAGTTTAATAATATCTGTGTGTCCTTCAAGGGAGGCCTGTTCCTGCCCCTCCCCTACCCCCACACGTGGAATGCCCGTTACTAGGGTACTTGGGGATAAGCAAGAACAGGTCTTGTCCCTGCCCCAGGCCCTCGACAGGCAGCTGAGAGGATGTTCCTGTAGCTCTCTGCCTTGCTGTCCCAGACCCAAGTGGCAGCAGATCCTGAGAGCTTGGGAGGCTGAACTGGGGGGAAAACACCAAGAGTTCTAATGCTCCATCTTCCCAGCACACTCAGGCACATACCTGCATAGGTACAAACCCAAACCCATATTCGGGTACAGGTTCATATGGGGCACCCCTCCAACCTGCACCTTCTCTCCCACCTCACTTTCTCTCCCACACCCAACAACCTACCTGCCCCCAGATATAGGATTTATAGCCATACACACATCCTCACACCTCCCACAGACAAATCCACACACCTTTACACACATGTCTATAGACACCTGCCCTCTTATACATGATCTCTAATCACAAACATGCATCCCACTCTTCTGTTTATGTGCACACACACACACACACACACGAACACACATACGTTCATACACGGCACTCCCATACACAGATGTGCCTCTCCCCAGGCCCAGGATTCATAACCACAGACGTATCCTCACACCTGCTCATACATGCACGTGCTAACACGTGCACATATACACACATAAGCACATTTATTCACAGGCACCCCCGTACACAACTGTCAGCTCAGAAACACACAGTTCATAATCGCAAAGAAGGCCCCCACACACATGGTCACACAGGAAGTTCACAAACATGCACACCACACCCACTGACACCCACTCCTGCCTCTCTCTCCACCTGCAGGGCACCCCCTTCAGAGCAGGCCATGCCCCAAGGCCTGGCTTTTCAACTTATAAGAGGTCACCACTCCAGATGGATGCCCCCCATGGAAAATATACATACAACAGGCTTTGCACACCCTTCCAAGGGTGTGTGACCTTCTTGAAACCCAACCCCCAGGGTCCACAGTTTAAGTCTTCCAATTTGGGGTCCCAGGCAGTCTTGATCCTCTCCTCATTAGGGTGAATGCACAAATGGTGGGGCAGAGGGGGCCCCTTGTCTTTCAGTCATAGCTTACTTTTCTTTTTTCTCAAGATAAGCATGCACTATTTTTGGTTAAAAAAAATCTATATTTCTAGTAATAAAAAGATCTTATTTAAAAAATATAACCCCTGTCCCATGCACGGTAGGCTGGCAGACAGAGTCTGCAGCATAGCAGAGCTGAATTTCCAGGACTCTGAGACAGACGCTTGTATTCAAATCCTGGCTCCACCTTGGGAAATATTGATCTCAGTTTGTTTCTCTGTGCCTCCCCTATCTCACAAAGTTGTCCCAGGACTAAATGAGATAAAGAACCAAGCTCGGGGCCTGCACGGGGCCTGCACGCGGCCTGGGATCACAATCCCTGGTATGGCATTGTTTTGTCATTAACTTCATGTTGAACCCCACTCTCCTCCGCATCAATATCCTTCTCTTGCCCCTATACCTGATTTCTCATCCTCTGGCTCCCCTCGCCCCTACCCAGGGGTGCCCAGTCTCTGGCCCTCTGCTTGTGTCCCTCCTCCAGCCTCTTTCAGAGGCCACATCCACTCCTATCACCTACCAGGGTGGCTTGAGGAAAGCCCTGGAATTTGGAGGCAAAACACCAGAGTTTTGATTTTGGGTCTGTGGGGTGAGTCCTTTAACCTTGTGGGAACTTTGCTTTCCTCTCTGCCCTCCCTATCACACAAGGCTGGGACTGAGAAAGTACCTAGATGCTTCAAAGCCAAGAAACATGCCAACTGTCACAGTGGTCTTTGTCCCATCAGCTCTAGGAATGCAGTCCATCCTCTCTCCCAGGGCCAACAGTCCTTTCTGCTTGCAGGTCCTCTGCCACCTCAACTATCCGGAACCCATCAGAGTTGCCCCATGACACTCTCTTCCTTGTGTTCCTCTTGTTCACCATGACTCCATCTGTTCTCCATACCCCAGAGCTTCATAACTGGACTCTTCCCTCCATCCCTCACCTCCTGTGAACACCAGGTTCTTTCCTTTTATCCATCTCCCTCCTTCCACCCCCCTGTGCCCACCCAAGCCCCGCCATTGTTTTCTGCCATGGTCACTGGCTGGATCCCTGCCTCCAACTTCTCCTATGGCTCCCACCTGCTCATGCCCAGGAATTTCACCATCTTCAGGCACAGCTTTTGTCCCGTCCCTCCCAGCCCCCAAGGTCAAGTCCAGGTTCCTCTGCCCAGCTCTGTCTCCCCCATAATCCACTTCACTTTCCAGCAAAGAGCAGGTGGACGTTTCACGGAATCAGAGTAGAGGACATACTGAACACACCTAAGTCAGAGCCTCACTAGCCTTTGCTCAGGCCATCCCCTCTTCCCAAAAAGTCCTCCACTTTCCCTCTGCCCATTTAACTCAGCTAGAAGAAGCCCATACCTACAGCCTTCTTGACAGCCCCAGCCTCCAGAAGTCTGTTTCTGCTCTGAAGCCATCGGCCTGGGGTTTTTCTTTTAAAAAAATTTTATTATGAAAGATTAAGGTGTACAAAAATGAATAATAATATAACAAAAAGCTTGTACCCATTTTTTTAGTTCTATGTTTTCATTTCTTCAATGTTGTACATGCACATAGCTTAAAGAGGGTGTGTTATTAAAAACAAAATAAAACTCAACAGCAATCCCCTACTGTCCACCACCCATCCCAGGTGAAGGTGACTACTTGCAACACTTTTAGCTGATTCCCTTGATATTTACCTCCACATATTTTTAAAATGCTTATATTGCTGCTTCTTTGTTTTTCCACTTTTTTTTGCATTATCTATTGATTCTGCACTATTGTAAAATGAGGATTTGGCTCACTTCCCCTTTAACCCCCATCTCACACAGACACACACACACTTCTCATCTCCCTCATCCAGACAATTTATTCATATTGTAATTTTTGCTGAATTACTACTCAATATTTACATGATTATGGCTATAAAGATGCCATTCTGATGCCCAATTCTTTGTGATTATTTTTTTCCCCTCTTTGTCTGGAAGATTGTAGACTCTTCTCCATTCCTACCGTTCTGAAATTTCACAAGGTTGTACCCAAGTTTGGGTGTTTTTCTACCAGGTTGAGCACTTGATGAGCTTCCTCAGCCTGTAAATCAACTCCTTCAGCTCCCATGTCCTGGGAACCTTTCCTTGAGTTAGTTTACGATTTTGTTTCTTCCTTTTTCTCTTCTTGGAAATCCTTTCATTAATATAAAGACTCTCCTGGACTGCGCCTCTAATTGTCTTATCTTTTCTACTTCGTCTTTATTCTGCTTTCTGGAAGATTTCTTAAACTTCATCTTCGGATGCTTCTCTTGAATTTTTCATTTCTGCTACCATATTTTTAATTTCTGAAAGCTCCATTTCTTATTTCAGGCCATTATCTTCACTTATGTCTCAAAGGATATTAATTTTTTTTGGATGTTTTCTTTTTCCTGCATAGTATTTATTTCAGCTAAGTTGCTTTTCTCTGTTTTGGTTTCTATCGTTCAAGTTGGTGACTTTTTATTGTAAATGGTAATCCTTGGTTGTCAGCTCCTATTTAGGAGTGGAGGACCAAATGCTGGTTGGAAGCTCTTAGTTGGTGATGGGGCTTGCAAACTATGAGATTCCTCAAAGCTTCCTGGAGGCCATTTAGTTGGGGATCCTCGGACGCAGTGTCTTTAAGTCTTCCCTCTTGAACTGAGAAGATAAAGGCTTAGCTGCCAGCATTCTGCAAAAAGGGGTGCGGAGGTCTCACCATCCTATCAGCATAAATTCATTTCATCCTTCCTTTCTGCACATATCCCCATCTTCAACCCCATCCAGAGATCCTCTGTTTTACCATTTCCAAGAATAAATCTCAGTCTTCAACTGGCCTGGGGAAAGGACAATGACCCAGCTGCATAGATATGGAGAGAGGGGGATCCAGGATAACTTCCTAATTTTCAACCAAATTCACCTTATTTTTAGCTCCCTTCCTTACCTTACTCTTAGAACTACCTAATGTCACCAATGCTTGAGACTTTGGAGGAATTTGGGCAAGAAAATTGGATGGATTTCTTTTTTTTAATCTTTCCCCTCTTTTGGTTTTGGATTCAGTTTTTTCCTAGGCTACTGAGTACACTTGTTCATTGCTTTCCAGCTTCCAAACTACTGCTACTGTTGTCTCCTCATCTATTCTTGCCATCTTTTGAGTTTCTTACTTTTAAAAAAATCCCTTTACAGTCATTTCAGTGAGGGTTTCAAAAAAAGCAAAATTAATTGTACATGTATTCAATTCACCATCTTTACTTAGAAGTCTCCATCTGCATTTTGCCTTCCAACCGATGGATTTATGCCTTTTAAAAAAATTCCTTTACTGTCATTTTCCTAGGATTTAAGGCAAGCATAAACTAATGAGTGGGTTCAACCTGCCATCTTTAGCTGGAATGGTTTGTTCTTTATTGAAATTTTTAGATCTAAATGTCTGTGTCCACATTAACTGTGAGCTTCTTAGGAAAAGCAGCATGGCTTTGAGTTTTGTTTTGTTTTTGTTTTGTTATCTCAAAAAAAGCCAGCATAATGGCTGGATTTGGTAGAAATTTCTAAGGATTTATGCCTGGACTTGTGCCTTCATGCTATTTAATCTAACTTCCTTTCTCTAGCCTTGACAGATGGGCATTCAACAAATAAATATTTACCAAATATTTATCAAGAATCTACTATTTGCCAGGTAATATCTAGGCACTGGGCATATAGCAGGGATCAAACCCTACTCAGTCACTGCTCATGTAGAACTCACTTTCAGCTCTGTTAAAATATCTCCAGTGCTAGGAGCTCCCTCCCTCCCAAAGCAGCCCACCCTGCTGCTGGGCACCTCGAGTTGAAACCTGGGTCCCTATTATTTCCACCCACTGGTCCAAATCCCTCCTGGCAGAGCCTCCCTCTTCTATAGGCCAGACCTCCATTTACCTAAAGATTATCTGTGATTATCACACTTTCCTTTTTCACGCACACACACCCCACCATGTCCTTTCAGCTGTTCCTCCTGTCATGCAGCCACCAGCTCCTTAGCACCCATTCCTACTCCCCTCCCTCTCATCTCCACATCACAACTGCTGTCTGGACCCTCTCTGTGAGAGGGAAGGGAGCCTACTGGGGTGCCTGGCACCCCATGCCCCAGGCTCCTGCTCCGATGGAGAGGACTCAGTTTCCCCTCAGGGGACCATTGTTTGATGGGAAGGGGAAGGGGGTGAACAGCTTCCTTCCTTCTGCACTGGTGGGTACTGCAGCCTGTGCTGCCTATTATTTCTTTTTGTAAAGGATGTCTCCCTTATCATCTTAATTGGACTGTGAGAACTTTCAGAGTTTTCTTAGGTCCTACAAAAAGTCCAGCTCAGATATGGGCACGCAGAGGTGTTCAATAATTGTTGGTTGGCATGGGCTGGCTTGGTTTTTATTAACTTGCCCTTTGAGGAGCTCTTTCCCTCTTCCAGCTCCTTCCCTTCTGCAGACTCCCAAGAAAGCTCAGAGGGTCCTCACCTGGCATAGGTCCTAGACACCCTTCCTATTTTAATTTCCCAACAGCTAAAACAAATACCATACAATGGGTTGGCATAACAACAGGAATCTATTAGCTCACAGTTTTAGAGGCTAGAAGGCTTGCTTCCTTCTGGAGTGTGTATCTTCTGACTGGCTAGCAAACTTTGGGGTTCCTTAACTTCTCTGTCACACAGCAGTGCATGTGGCAGCTTCTTCTCCTTTCTCTTCTGGGTTCCATTGATTTCCAGCTCTGGCTGCTATCTGTGGCTTCTTTTTTCTGTTTCTATTTGTGTTTCAGTTTACTAAAGCTGCCGGAATGCAATAAACCAAAAATGAATTGGCTTTTACAATGGGGGTTTATTAAGTTACAATTTACAGTTCTAAGGCCATGACAATGTCCAAATTAAGGCATCAACAGGATGATACCTGGACTCTGAAGAAAGGCTTCCAGCATCTGGGACACCTCTGTCACCTGGGAAGTCATATGGCCAGTGTCTGCTGGTCCTTTGCTTCCGGGTTTTGTTGCTTTCAGCTCCTGGTCCCAGCGGCCTCTTCTCTGAGCTTCTTTGGGTCCTCTCTTAGCATCTCAGGGGCTTTTCTCTCTAAGCTATCATTGCCTTTTTCTGCCCTTTATCCTCTCATAAAGGACTCCAGTAAAAGGATTAAGGCCCATCTTGAATTGGGTGGGTCACATCTGAATTGAAACAACCTAACCAAAATGTTCAATCTATAATAGGTCTGTACCCACAGGAATGGATTAAAAGAACATAGCCTTTTCTGGGTACATAACAGCTTTGAACCAGCACAAGATTCTAAAATGCAAAAGCATAAAAAGTAATGATAAATCTATGTTTGGGGACATACAATATACAAAGATATAAATGGTAACAAGTACAAAAAATAGGTAGGGGGATAAGGAGTATAGGAATAGTATATGTGCATGTTATTGAAATCAAGTTGGCATCAAATCAAATATGACTGATTTACATTTAGGATGTTAAATTTTAATCCATGGTAACCACAAGGAAAATATATGGAAAATATATCCAGATATAAATTAGAATGGACTCAATATGGTACAATACAAAAAATCAAATAAATATGAAAGTAGGCATTAAGGGAAGAATTGAGGGACAAAAACATATAAGACTTACAAACACTAAAAAGCAAAATGGCAGAGGAAAGTCCTGCATTATCAGTAGTGACTTTAAATGTAAATGGATTAAACTCTCCAGTCAGAAGTCAGAGATTGGCAGAATGGATAAAAAAATATAACCCAACTATATGCTGTTTACAAGAGATTCAACTTAAGTTCAAAGACATAATGAAAATGGAAGAATGGAAAAACTATATACTATGCAAGTAATAACCAAAAGAGAGCTGGGGTAGCTATACTAATATCAGATAAAATAGACTTCAAGTAAAAAACTGTTGTGAGGGAAACAGATTGTCATTATAAACTGATAAAGAGTTCAATTCAATAAGAAGATATAATGATCATAACTACATATGCACCTAAAGGCAGAGCCCCAAAATATAGAAAGCAAGTACTGACAGATTTGAAGGGAGAAATAGATGGTTCTATGTTATTAGTAGGAGACTTCAATACACCACTTTCAATAATGAATAGAACTTCTAGACAGAAGATCAATAAGGAATTAGAAAACTTGAATGAAACTCTAAATCAACTAGACCAAATAGACATATAGAGAACATTTCACCAGACGAAATACACATTCTTTGTGACTGCACATGGACAATTCTCTAGGCTAGACCATCTCTTAGATCACAAAACAAGTCTCAATAAATTAAAAAATATTGACTTCATACAAGGTATTTTCTCCAACTACAATGGAATGAGGCTAGAAATCAATAGCAGAGGGAGAAGTAGAAAGTTCACAAATATGTGGAAATTAAACAACATACTCTTAAACAATTAATTGGTTAAAGAAGAAATCACAAGGGAAATGAGGAAACTTCTTGAGGTAAATTAAAATGACAATACAACACATCAAAATTTATGGGACACAGCAAGGGCAATGCTGAGAGAGAAATTTATAACTCTAAATGCTTACATTAGAAAAAGAAGAAAGAGATCAAAACTTAACTAGAAAAAGAAGAGCAAACTAAACCCAAAGTGAGCAGAAGGAAGGAAATTACAAAGATTAGAGCAGAGATAAATGAAATAGAGAATGAAAAAACAGTAGAGAGAATCAAAACCAAAAGTTGACAAGCAATGGACAAGCCTTCATTGGCTAGACTGATGAGGAAAAAGAGAGTGCACACAATAACTAAAATCAGAAATTGAAAGGGGGGCATTACTACCGACACCACTGAAATAAAAAGTACTCTAAGAGGATAATATAAACAATTATACACCAATAAATTTGGATAACCTAGATGAAATGGACAAATTCCTAGAAACACACAAACTACCTCACTGATTCAATAAGAAATAACTATTAAAGAGAGCGAATCACTAATCAAAAACATCCCAACAAAAAATGTCCAGGACCAAAATGGCTTCACATGAAAATTTTACCAAACATTCCCAAAAGAATTTACACCAATCCTGCTCAAACTCTTCCAAAAAAATTGAAAAAGGAGGGAATGCTCCCTAATTGAAATAGAGATGCAAAAATTGTCAACAAAATACTAACAAACTGAATCCAACAGCACATTAAAAGAATTATACACCATGACCCACTGGGATTTATCCCAGGTATACAAGGGTGGTTCAGTGTAAGAGAATCAGTTAATGTAATACACCACATTAACAAAATGAAGGAAAAAACACATATTATCATCTCAATTGACTCAGAAAAGGCATTTGACAAAATCCAGTACCCCTTCTTGACAAAAAGCACCCAAAAAATTAGGAATAGAAAGAATCTTCCTCAACATGATAAAGGGCATATATGAAAAACTCACAGCCAACATCATTCTCAATGGTGAATGACTGAAAGTTATACTTCTAAGATTGAGAACAAGACAAGCATGCACACTGCCACCACTGTTATTTAACATTGTGCTAGAAGTTCTAGCTAGAGTTGTCAGGCAAGAAAAAGAAATAAAATGTATTCAAATTGGAAAGGAAGAAGTAGAAATTTCACTATTTGCAGATGACATGATCCTATATAGAGAAAGTCCTGAAAAATCTACAACAAAATACCGGAGCTAATAAATGAGTCTAGCAATGCGGTGGAATACAAAATCAGCAGAGTTTCTATTTGTGATGATGGAGAAATTTTGGTAAAGGATGGTGATGATGATAGCAAAACATTGTGAACATAATTAACAACACTGAAATATATATGAGTATTTGTTCAAACATCGCAATTACATGGAACTTTGAATAGGAAGTGAGATACGGTAAGGTTAGTATAGGTTAGAGTGAAATAGTGACATATCCCAAAGTAATTTGGGCAAAGAATAAAAATATATTTACAACCTCCGACCCCCCTCCTCCCCAACCCCCGCCCCAGAAGCTGGGGGAAGGTGCAGATGTGTTGGACTTCCTCACCTGGACTGATGTTGATGTTGTCACAAACATTAGGACTGCTGGTTTGACGTGCTGAGTCCTCTATCGTGGGACTTGCCCTTCTGGGGCTCGTTGCTGCAAAGGAGATGCTAAACTTGCATATAATTGTGCTTAAGAGTCTCCCCCTGAGTACCTCTATGTTGCTCAGATGTGGCCCTCTCTCTCGCTCTCTAACTGAACTACCTCAGTAGGTGAACTCACTGCCCTCCCCCCTGCGTGGGACCTGACTCCCCAGAGTGTAAATCTCCCTGGCAACGTAAGATAAGACTCCCAGGGATGAGTCTGAACCCAGCATTGTGGGATTGAAAATATCTTCTTGAACAAAAGGGGGATGCAAAATGAGACGAAATAGTTTCAGTGGCTGAGAGATTTCAAATGGAGTCGAGAGGTCACTCTGGTGGACATTGTTATGTACTATATAGATAACACCTCTTAGGTTTTAATGTATTGGAATAGCTAGAAGTAAATACCTGAAACTACCAAACTCCAACCCAGTAGTCTGGACTCCTGAAGACGATTGTATGACAATGTAGATTACAAGGGGTGACAGTGTTATTCTGAAAACCTTGTGGATCACACTCCCTTTATCTAGTGTACGGATGGATGAGTAGAAAAATGGGGACAAAACTAAATGAAAAATAGGGTGGGATGGGGGTATGGTTCGGGTGTTCTTTTTTACTTTTATTTTTTATTCTTATTCTGATTCTGATGTAAGGAAAATGTTCAGAAATAACTATATGATTGCATTATGAACAGTTGATTGTACACCATGGATGATTGTATGGTATGTGAATATATTTCAATAAAACTGAATTTAATTTAAAAAGGGGGGGACATTTTAGGTTGTATATATGTTACTGGAATAAAAATTAAAAAAAAATCTAAGGGACTGCACAACACAGTGAACCCTAAGTTAAGCCATGGACTATAGTTAATAGTACAATCTTTTAAATGTGCTTTCATCAATTGTAACAAATGTGCCTCACTAATGCAAGGTGTTAATAACAGGGTGGTATATGGGAACTCTGTATTTTATGTATGATTTTTCTGTAAATCCACAACTTCTCTAACTTAAAAAAAAAAAAATCAAAATCCGGCCCTGCCTCCCGCACCGCAGCCGCCTGGGGCCAGGCCTCCTTGGGGAACCTGGCTGAGCAGGGGACATGCCCAGGGGCTGACGCCCTGAACTTCAACCTAGGCGGGACTCGGGGGTGCTTAAAGCCCAAGGACATCGCCGCAACCCGTGGGGCGGGCGGTCCCCTCCGCGTGAGCCCTAGAGGGGCGTGAAGGAAGCACAGCCCAGTCACTCCTTCCCGTTCCCCCTTCTCCTCCTGGGCTGGGCCGGCTCTGGCCCCTGCTGTCTGCAGTTGCGGGAGAAGATGATTGCCATGTTTGCAGCTCCTTTCCTTGTTTGGAAAGATCTGGAGGCAGGTGAGGTTGAAGGGAACGCGCGACTGACAGGTTGTGATCGGCCCGGGTTTCCCCGCCCGGCTCCAGAGCGTCCCGGGCAGGCTGGCTGGCGGCAGGCGCTGCGCTCCGCCTCTGCGCCCCCACCCCACCCCCACCCCGGGCTTCTGTCCCTCTCCGACTCCGTGCAGGCCGCCCCCTCCGGGTCCCTCTGGCCCCCCACAGCTGTCAAACGCCATCAAAGTTTGCCTTGTGCCCCCCCCCCACTGTGCCAACGTAAACAAACCCAGTAAACAGCCCAGCTTGTGCCCTCCTCCATAGGCAGTCCTTCTTGATGTCTAACTTCGGCTCTCCGGCCCTAACACAGCGCCTTGTCTCTGTAGGAAGAAACCTAATGCAGTCTCGCTAGTCCCTTTCCCTACCCTTGGAGGCACCGACATAGAAATCAGTCATGTTGGGATTTTTCTCTGCGCTTGACAAGGCAATTTGTGAGGAGCTGGGCTTTCTCTCCAGCAGGATGCTAAGTGGGAGCGGAGGAGGTGGGGTGCGGGGTGTGTTCTAAAGAGATACCCAAATTAAACATCCAGTCTGCCATGTCCTGTGTCATTCAACGCGATTCATCTTCTCCGGGGCTCCCCGCTGGGACAGCTCCCAGAAGCCGGAGGACGTGGAGATGCGGTCGTTAGCGGCGCGCTGTTTATCTGCCTCCTCCTCCAAGGAGAACAAATGGACGCCCCGCGGTCTCCCCTCCCCACTGTCATTCAAAGAGGCAGCGCTCCTGCTCTTGCAGCCCGCCACGCTGCTTCCCCGGCTCCGGGCAGCAGCGGGATTCAGAGGCGACAACGGGCAGGAGGAGGGGCTTGGGGGCTTCCAGAGACTCTGGCGACCGCCAGAGAACTCAGGAAGACCCCCGCCCCAATTCCCATTGTCTGCCTCAGTGACTCAGCAAGGGGCTGGGGCCAGAAGCTGAGGGAAGTGTGTGGGTGTCTGGCTGAGTTTGCACATTCCAGAACCAAGAACGGCAGCAGGGAACTACCTTTATCCCAGATGTGCGGCTCTCCTGTGCCAGCGGAGAAGCTTCTTCCAATTGCCCAGTTAGTTGTGCCCCCAGCCTGCCATTCCTGTGTCCACACGCCAAGGAGGGGCGCTCGGGAGCTCAGAGGATGCATCCCCAAACCCAGGGAAATTGCTTTTGGGTGAACCACACATTTGCAGTGTTACTTCCCAAGCACTGAGGTCCTGGGGCTCTTTGGAGAATGTCCCCACCAGACCAGGAGGTGGCGCTCTGCCCAGGTTTGGGGAGGTGAACCCAATTCCTAGCAGACTACCAATGGTGCCTTGGTCTCCAGAAGATCCAGAAGAGAGGGGAGAGAGGGAGACCCCCGGAGGACTTCTTCTCACTCCCCAGGGTTCACTGGGGCTGACTGCTGCTCCAGACCCATCACCTGTTGCTCACGTCCCATGTCCCACTTTTTCCCAACTCTAAGGCTCAGCAGCCCAGGGTCTCTCAAGCTCATAATGTCCATCCCCCTGCCTCCACTCCAGACACATCCTCCCCTAGACAAGCCACAGGGAAGCAACAGGAAGGGATGGAGAAACAAACAAAAGACAAAAGGGAAGCCTCTGGGTTTCCTCTGAAATCCTGATTGTGCCAAGGTAAAAGAAGGAACGGATACCACATTGGATTCTGGGTTTCCTCACCCAGAGTGGTAGAAAAATCTTCACATCTTCACCTCCCTAGAGCTCCTCCTGGATTCTGGTCACAGCTCTAGATGCTAATTTGCTTTGTGAATCTGGATGACCACGCAGCCTGTCTATTCCTCAATTTCCTGTTTCTTCAGCAAGGAGTTTAGATGCTGATGCCTGAGGGTCCCTTCAGATTTTTTCTCCTTACTCTTCCCCTGGGCCCTTGCCACCTGGTCTCGAGCAGCAGAGAACACAGGGGAAGGGAGCAATGGAAGTCAGTGACACCATGGCAGTGCCAGTTGCAAACATCCTGTCCTCTTGCCACAGAACTGTACTGATAATCGTCACATGGAAAGATGTGACTTTTGCTTCGGAGGGAAAAAAAAAAAAAGTTCCTGGAAGTTCGCAGTATTCATTACAAGCCTCTCCTGGGAGATAGGGCTAAGGCAAGGGATTGGGGGGCTTCTTGCCTCAGGGCATATTTTGATTCCAAGAGAGGTAATAATGTGCAAAACAGCTCCAGAGACCAGGCACCCCACCCCCTCTCCCAGGCCAGAGCTCTCTGCCACAAGGTCACAGAGCTTGCTGTAGGCATGAGTGCCTGCTCCTCCACCTGGGGCACTCCACCCACCCCTCCCATGTCCCCAGCAGGCCCTTCCAGTGGCACAGGTGGCCAGACACTAGGCAGGCCAGCTGAGTCAATGTTTGCTGGCTGGTTGCAAGAGGAATGATGAACAAGTCAGCATGGATGAAGAGGCCCAACACAAAGCTATGCTAATTCTTCATAACCTCTGCCTGCCGCCTTTTATATATCAACCTGAAATGTAATTATCTTTATGGCTGGCAGAGTAAATCACCAGTGTGTGTCAAAGAGATTTGCTCCTGTGTTTTATTACGTAATGTATTAGCTCTACAGTTTTAAGATGTCATTACTTGGCTAATCGCGTGAAACGTTTTCATGAGCAAACAGTGATGCTGGCAGGAGCTGGGGCCAGAGACCTCTGGCTACATCTTTCAGGGAAATGCTTGGAGAGGCGTCAGGCTTAGAGGATTCCTGGCAGGTGGGAATCTGCACTATCTGAGGGGCTTTGAGATGGGGGGCATAGGGAGTGGCCCATGCAAATGGGAGTTATCCCAGTGACCCAATGATTCCACTCCTGGGTACCTACCCAATGAGTATTTCTGGCCACCAGAAGACACATACGAGAGTGTTTATAGTAGCTTTATTCCTAAAAGTAAAAAACTGGAGTCAAGTTAAATGTCATCAACAATGGAGAAATAAATTATGTTATATTCATACCAGGAGATATTGCACAGCAATGGAAAAAGAATGAACTATCAATACATGGATGAACTGTTAATGCGTGGATCAATTTCAAAGAAATGATGTCTACCTGCTGCCCGAGGTCACAGCAGCTGCCTGGCAGGTTACGTTACTGAATGCACCCACAGACCTGACTCCCTCAGAGCTCCAGGAATGCCCCCCCCCAGCTCCAGGTGCAGAGCTCCACCACAGCACCCTCTTCCTCCTTGTCCTCCTCCATATCAGCATCTTCATCAACAAGCTTATTTTGTTGTTGCATCCAACAGCTGTGTATGTTCTAACTCTTTGTTCTCTGGCTATGAACTTGGTGGACAAAGGCAGTGTGCTATAATAGAAACAGCACAGGCTCTACCATGAAACCAGTCTGGCTTTGAATTCTAGCTCTACTGCTTTTTAATTCTGTCATCTTGAGCAGATCGCTTAATTCACTACATCTTCCTTGAAGTGCTGTTGTGAGGAAGTAATCAGAAAACATGAACAACTTACCTGATGTCTAGCAAATTCTTTCTTGCATCATCCGTTCGATCATTCAACCAGCATTTACTGAACCGCTGCGTTGTGCCACATACTGTGCTAGGAGCTAGGACACGACATTGTCATTGGCTAGAGTGGTCATCTGTGATGTCACCTGCTCAGCATCCGATGGCCTGGCATTCTGGTTTCTCTTTGGGTACCCACACCCATCTCACTTGCAGTTCAAGAGGTTCAGCTAGGGGAGACCCTCTGCCCCATCCCTCAGTTCAGGATATTCCATCCCCCTGGCCACAGAGATTTGTTCTGGGATGGGCTCATGGTCCAGATTGTTTCCATGAGAGTCAGCGCTGGGACTTTGGCTGGAACTATTGAAAAAGAGACGCTCTTTTTCCACTGAGTGTGATTAACTCATCAAATGGAGCCCTGAGACTGCTACAGGCCATCTCTGGCAACTTCATTGGGAAAGCCTGCCGGAGAATAAAGACAATGCAGAGGAAGACAGCTGAGAGATGAAGAGGGAAAAATGCCTAGCAGCATCATTTAAACACCCAGATCCTATCCAGCCATACCTGGACTAAATTGTTGTTTGTTTGTTTGTTTGTTTTTTGACACATGCAAGGAAATTCATCCTTGTTAATACACTGTCCTAAAAAATTACTAACATCTGATGAGCTTTTACTTTGTGCCAGGCATTGTGCCAAACGCTTTAGAGGCCCCTTCTTATTTAATCCTGACCATCACCTTATGAGGTCGGTAATGATTGTTACTAATTTCAAAGAGGTATACACTGAGGCTAAAGAAAGTTAAGTAACTTGCTTGAGGTCTTGTAGCTAATTAATAAGAGAGGCAGGATTCAACCCCAGGCAGACTCCAGAGCTCGTTCTTTCTTAATCATTAGATGCTACATAGCAGGCACATATATAAATGCTAGTTTCTTTCCTTCCAGGATCATGTTTTATTGTTCTCTGTATCCCCAGTGCCTGGCTGGGTGCCTAGCAGTTAGTAGCTACTTAATAACCATTCACAGGGTAAAATCATTGAGAACCCTACTGCTTAAGAGGAGTAAGACCCAGCCCTTGGCTGCGAAGGGTTACAATCTACAGAGGCAGGAGATGGAGCCTGTGCTCAGGGCTGTGAGTAGCTTAAAAATAAGCCCTCAGGGAGCTCAGAGAAGGGAGAGCACTAAGGGCTGAGCCAAAAGGAGGCATTAAGAAGGAGCCCTGAATAACTCAGGAAGGAGGAAAGAAGTGGTAAAAGTTTGATAAACAAGGAGAACAGTGAGAGCAAAGGCTTGGATGAAGGTCAACGCAGGATATCTCTGAAGCAGAGATCACACAAGGGGGAGCTGGGTGATGGGCTGGGAGGTGTCTGTTGCGGTCAGATCATAGGAATTTTGAGGGTCAGACAGAAACTTGGATGTGAACTGGTAGCAGGTTCCTGTAGGTTGTTGGCAGAGGTAATTATTGCATTTGGCAACTACTAACAGAGACTCCACTGCAGACACTCAATCTCTGTTCTCCCTACATTTTCCAGCCCCCTCACAGTCAGGTGGCGCTTTGCTCTGGCCAAGGCACTATCAGCGAAGCTTCCAGGTGGCAGGCAGCCCGGAGAAGCACATGTGATCCCCACAACCTCTCTTCAAGTCCTGTGGTAAGAACTGAGGCATGTGTTGGGATGAGCTTCTCACCAGATACAAGCTGCCGGATCACTGAGGACAGAAGTCCTAGACTCACACAAACTTAATGTGAACAAGAAATAAATTGACATATTAAGCTGCTTAAATTAGGGTGTCATTTGTCACCACAGCATAACTCTAGCCTTTCCTGACTATTCCTGTGTAATACACAGGTGCCGAGGTGACCCGGGTCAGGGTCAGGGTGGTGGTAGGGGAAAGGAAAAGAAAAGGGCAGGTGGGAAATAGGGTTAGAGATGTGAAGGGCGGCAGGAAGAGGAAATGAAGGTTTTTAAGGGGCCACTGGATTTAGTGGTGGGGCTATTGCCTGAGAGAGGCCAGACTGGGACTGGAGCTGAGGCAAGGTCGCTAGGGGTGGGGCTGGATTTGATAGCAGGAGAGAGATTTTTGGTTCTGTGGAGATGGTGACCAATCCAGAAGGAGGATCGGGAGGTGCCCGTGAGCCGGTGAGCACGACTCCCTTCTCCTCCAGGCTTTTTTCTGCCGGCACCCCTGGCCACCCCTGCTTCCAGGACCAGCTGGGAAGGCGCAGGCAGGTGGAATCTCAGGCAGTCTTTTCTTCAGGCCCCAAGATCAACACCTACAACCCCCAAAGGCCTCCCTGGGTGTGGTTTCACTCTGTTATCAGGGTAACTCTGGGAAGTTGTTATTGTTACCCAGTTTACAGAGAAAGAAGTAGGCTGGGAGGACTTGCAGCTGCAGCCGGCCAAGTCTGCTGGATTGGGCAAAGACCCCGGGGCTGGTGGCTCCCAGAGCAGAGGCTGGAGTCCCTCCCAGCTGTCTTCTCCCACATGCAGGTGCAGCCACTTCTGGGGAGCACCCCAAATGCCGACGGCAGCCTGGGAGAGGTGAGGAAGCCAGGAGGGATTTGTGCAGGCCGTGGCGCCTTATGTTGGGATTTGCCACCACAGGAGCTCTTTTTTCTCAGGAGCAGTGCTTGCCCCCAGAGCCTGGAGGTTTGTCTGT
This sequence comes from Bradypus variegatus, assembly GCA_004027775.1. NCBI lineage: Eukaryota > Metazoa > Chordata > Mammalia > Pilosa > Bradypodidae > Bradypus > Bradypus variegatus. The sequence goes on from PVKY010001161.1 coordinate 25,541, forward strand.
CAGAGAACTCCTCTGTCACCCTCTCTTATCAGCAGCCTGAGCCGTTCATTTTCACCAACACCCAAAACTGCCCTGCAAATATACTTAGTAAAACACTATAATTCTTGCCCCTTTGAATCAAAGTATGGCCCTATGACTGAGTTTTGGTCAATGAGGTATAAGAGAAGTTTGGGGATGAGATTTCCAGAAGTTTCTTAAAAAGGAAATGGACAATGGACACAGACTCTTCTGCCACACTTCTTCCTCCCTACTTCCTGCTGGGAACTCAGACTTGATGGCTGGAGCCCCAGCATGTATCTTGGACCATGAAGCCCAAGAAATTCACATGCTAAGGAGGGTAAAGCAGAAACACATAAGAAGCCTGGGTCTCTGATGCCTGGAGCTTCCCTGCCCACCCTGAAATGCCTCCACTCTGGACTCTGTGTCAGAGAATAAGCTCCTAATTGGAGTAACTGCGGTCAAGTCTCTGTTAATAGCAGACAAATGCACTGTGGTTATGGTGGCCAGACCCAGCAGGGAGCAGCTGCCACAGACCTGGGCTCCACTTCTAAAACTGTATAACAGCAGCCAGAGTAATTTCAAATTGGGAGGGAAATAATGGATTTTCAATAAACCATGGGAGAGTTTTTAAAATAATAATGCAGAAGTAGAGAAGATATTCTGATACAAAACCCACAGGTCATGAAATAAAGGATTGATCATTTTGATTTCATAAAAATAAAAAATTTCCTTGTGAAAAATCTATATCAGTCAGGATAAGCTAATTATACTATTGCAAGAAATAGCCCTCAAATCTTAGTGGCAGCAAACAATAAAGGATTATTTCTCGTTCACACTACATGTTCTCCTACAGGCCAGCCAGGCACTCGGCTCCCGTGCTGTCAGCTTTGTTGTTCTCCCTTTGGGCTCCTAAGCTGAAGGCACAGCTATCATCTGCTGGTGCCAGTTGCTGTGGCAGAGGGAGAAAGAATGACCAACGCACTGGCTCATCATGCTTTGGACCAGAAATGACACCCATGCTTCTGGTAATATTTAATTGGCCAAAGCATGTCACATTCCCACACCTGAGTTCAAAAGGGCATGGGCTACAGCAACTTCTCAGGCAAGGAAACTGGATATTAATGAACAGAAATATGAAAAAGCAAAAGGCTTAACCCATTGGAAAAAGCTTTAGCCACTCATATTACAGACAAAGGGCCATTTTCTCTAATAAATTAAAAGCACCTACAAGTCATCAAGAAAATGGCCTGGCCACATCCAATAGAAAAACAGGCAAAGAATACCAACAGGCATTATACAGAAAAGGGAATGAAAAGATGCTTTAACATCACCCTTAATAAGAGAATCGCAAGTTAAAATTACACTGAGATATCATTTTTTCACCCATCCAATTGGTGAGGATGTAGGGAAACAGGTATTCTCATACATTAATGGTGAGCTATAAATTGTATAATCTCTCTGGAAAGCCATTTGGCATTATGTATCAAGATTTATAGTCTATGCATCTTTCAATAAAGTAATTCCATTTCCTGAAATGTATGCTATGGATGAACTCACACGTGTGGAAAATGATATTTATTCAAGGTTTTTATTGCAGCATTGTTTGTGATAAAAAGTTGGAGGGATGTGAACAGGGATTTGCACAGATGTTCACAGCAGAATTATTCACAACTGCCAATAGATGGAAACAGCCCAAGTGTCCACCAACCAATGAATAGATAAACAAAATGTGGTAAGTACACATGATGGAATATTAGTCAGCTGTAAGAAGGAATGAAGTCCTGATGCATGCAGCAACATGGATGAACCTTCAGGACATTATGTTGAGTGAAATAAGTCAGACACAAAAGGACAAATATTGTATGATCTCACTAATACGAGCTATTTATAATGAGCAAACTCCTGTAGTTAAAATTTAGAGTATAGGTTACCAGGAGATAGAATGAGGGTAGAGAATGGGGAGCTCATTGCTTAATATGTAGAGAATTTTTAATAAGATCTAATGTAAATGTTTGGAAATGGATAGAAGCAATGGTAGCGCATTACTGTGAGGGTAATTAACAGCTCTGAATTATGAGTGCAATTATTGTTGAAAGGGGAAGTTTAGGGTCGTGTATGTCACTAGAAGGAAAGCTAGAGGATAAAACATGGGACTGTATAACATAGTGAACCCTATTATAGATGGTGACTGTGACTAACTGTACAAATATAAGAATGTTCTTACATGAACTAGAACAAATGTATGTCACTACTACAAGGTGTTAATAATTGGGTGGTATACAAGGAAAAATACAACTAATGAAAACTATGGACTATAGTTAACAGTAAAATATTATAATATTCTTTCATCCATTGTAACAAAGGTACTATACCATGCTAAGTGTCAATAATAGGGGATTGGAAGGGGTATGGAGTTTTTATTTTAGGAGCAATGAGAATGTTCTCAAATTGATTGTGGTGATAAACGCACAACTCTGTGATTATACTGAGAGCCACTGATCGTGCACTTTGGATGTATTGTGTGGTGTGGGACTTAAACTGTTTTAAAAAATTAGAAATAATCTAATGCTTTTTAATAGGGGACTGGTTAAATAAATTATGGCACCTCCATCCAGTGGAATACTACCCAGCTATAAAAAGGAAGGAAAATTTCTTTGTGTAATTATATGGAACAATCTCTAAAGATTTAATGTTAAATGAATACAGTGAGGTACTGAATAGCATGTGTTTTATGTCACTATTTGTGTAAAAAAAATGGGAAGAACACATAGTCATAAATGTCTGTATATGCTAGAATGTCTCCAGAAAAAATACAATTTAAGTGGGAAATATTGGTTGCCTCTTAGAAGGGAAAGTAGGAGGCCAAAGAATAGAAGTTCTATATTTCCTTTTGTGTCTTTTAAACTGTGAAATAGCATGGGAATGTATTGCCTATTCTAGCATTTAAGTTAAAAATTGAACAAAGAAAGAGCTAACCCAGCAATTCTACTCCTAGGTGGATATACCCAAAAGAAAAAAACAAACAAACATGCATCACACAAAAACTTGTACATGAATGTTCATTGCACTATTATTCATAATAGCCAAAAAGTGGAAAAACCCAATGTGCATCAGCTGATGAATGAATAAACAAAATGGGGTATATCCATTCAATGGATATTATTCAGGCAATACAAAATAATGTTTTCTTACATGCTATAATATGAATGAACCTTGAAAACATTATGCCAAGTGATAAAATCCAGACACAAAAGTCCACATATTATATTATTCCATTTATATGAAATGTGCAGAATAGGCAAATCTAGAGAGACAAAAAGTAGATTAGTGGCTGGGACCTATGGCTGTGGGAGCATTGGGGGAAAATGGAGAATGACTGCTAATGGGTACAGGTTTTTTTTTTTTGAGGGAAGTGATGAAAATGTTCTAAAATTTATTGTGGTGATTCTCATACAACTCTGATATACTAAAAACTATTGAATTACACACATTCAGTGGGTAAATTGTATGGTGTGTGATGAATTATACCTCAATAAAACTGTTCAAAAAATTAAGAGTGAGAGCAAAAGAAATGGCCCATGAGTCGATGATGGCTGGGGACAACTCACTGTGAAGTCCAGTGACCCACTACCTCAGTGAGTCCCCCATGATTAGTCCTCAAGCTTTGCCAAAATATTCCTCGAATTCATTCATAAGCCTCACAAGAAATCCATCAGGACAGCTGCCTTAGCTTGGGTTCCCCAAAATGCAGGGACTTTCATGCAGGTAATTTATTTGGGACGACATCCAGGGAACAGCAGTGCACAGGGGTGGAGGTGGAGGCCTGTGGAGAGTGAGACAAGGAGAAAGGCCAACCCCGCACTGTGGGCAACTGAGGCTCACTCCTGCTGGGGAACCTCTGAAGAACCAGGCAAATGCACCTGAGAGAAGGAAGAGGTGAACACTGATCCCCGGGCTCCAGTCCCAGCTGATCACGGGCCCAAGGGGTGTTAAGTGCCTGGCACTTCTAGGATTTTCCTTGCTCCCAAATGGCTAAACAGACCCCTACATGGATCTGGTAGCAGAGAAACCCTGGTCAGATGGTAAGAGAAGCGAGGTTTGGTCTGGCCACACTGGCTGTGAGAAGCAGCAGATGCAGGAGCTAGCTAAATAGAGCTGTGCCTGTGACCTGGGCCATCTGACACAGCCCCGGTGAAGCCCCTTATTTTTCACCCTCTGTGACATAATTCCCCAGTTTGACTCACAATGCCTCAACATCATTTCCCCAAATCCATCCCATCCTAAAAAACTAGTATCTGCTGCCTTTGTGGATTCTAAGGTATGTGCTATTGGCCCCTGAGTGCACTAGATCTTTTTTTTTTTTTTAATAGGAGTCATTCTGAGCCAAGCTTGGCACAGGAGGAATGATCAGGCTGTGGGATGCTGTTTTGGGTCAACAATGACGAGTGACTGTAGAACGCCGAGTCTGGTTTTGTAAACTGACTCTGCTGGAGGTGCCCACAGCGTTTAAGGGACACTCTGAGTCATGGTGGCATTCCTGGAGTAAGTGTGCTGCCACAAAGGGTTTTCATGTGGCACCACTTTTACCTGGGAAATAGCAAAGGTGAAAAATCCCCCCATCCTTTGCATTCTGGAAAATAGCTTATTGCAAAGAACCACCCTTCCCACATGGCTTAGATTAGATTCTCTGATGCCCCTTGTTTCCCTATGACAAGGCCAGGTACAGACCCTCCAAATTCCCATTCTTTGCCCCAAAGATGACTAGCTGACTGCTTGTCCCTCCCAATGAATCAGAACAAACCGCTTGTTAACCGAACTATTGCTGAACTTCTCTCCTCTCTCCAGAACCCTGAACTTAAAGGCACCTCCCAGAAAATAGGCTGCTTCAGCATAAAACAGCCTCAGATCTCCTATCTTCACATACCTTTCATCCCACTTCTCTACTCCCTGTTCTCTCTATAAAAGAAAAACCCTTTTCCCTAACTCTTGAGATGCCTGCTGATCTAACCATCCAACATTCTCATCAAAATAGCCCCCTCCTTAAATTGCAATCACTCTGTCCCCCCTTACAATAATCCTTTAGAATTAAGTCTCTCCTTACCAAGTCCAGATTTGCTTTTAATTGCCCACATGGATCAATAGTCATTCAAATGGAGAGGATGACAATGTCGGCAGAGTGGTCCCCACCTAGTGGGGTGCCTGTCCCCAGCCGTCCCTTCTCGGGTGCTCCAAGGGTTCTCCGGTGCTTTCTGTTGTCTTAAAGGAAACCTAGAGGCTCACTGTGTCCACCCTGATGGATGACCCCGGCTGAGAGTTCTGTGGGTGCGGCAGCAGGGTGCCCTGCAGCAGTGACATCAGGGGGAGGCTGCCCATCCCCAGTGCCACACTCCATGAAAGGGAAGAGCTCCTCATGAGCCAAGGTGTGGTATAATGAAGAACTTGGCTGGTCTTTAGCTGTGGCTCCTGGAGGTCACCTCTACATCCCTGGAATTGCCTGCTATAAGACTATCTTCTGTTATTTCTGGTGAGCCCACACCTGATAGCAATGAGGTGACTACACCAGTGTCCTGGGGGTGGAGGCTGGTCATATTAGAAAGGCCACCCATGTGATCAAGGGCTTTGAGTCTGACCTTCGGGGAAGGGAGGAGGGCTGGAGATGGAGTCCAACCACATGGGCATGGGTTCCACCAAAAAGATGATAATAGAGTCGAAGTGAGAGTCAGAGAGAACTAGTGACTTGCATAGTCAGGGACAGAGACAGAGGAAGGGGCCAAGCCCCCAGCCCATCTGATTCTGGAGTGTGGCTCCTGCCACCGCCCTGTGGAGTGATAGTGGCCCTCAAAGCTATATCCAAGTTCCAACCCCCAGTCCCTGCAAATGTAGGTAAAAGGGTCTTAGCAGATGAGATTAAGGATCAGGAGATGAGATTACTCTGGATTTAGGGTGAGTCCTCAATCCAGTGCAGGCATCCTTAGAAGAGAAAGGAAAGGAAGCTCTGTGATATAGACACAGCGGGAAACCACAGAGGAGAAGGTTACGCTAGGACGGAGGCAGAGATGGGAGTTTTGCTGCCACGAGCCAAGGAACAGCCAGAGCCATCAGAAGCTGCAGGAGGCAAGGAGGGTTCTCTCCTAGAGCCTTTGGTGGGAGCCTGGATTTCTGACTGCTGGCCTCCAGAACTATGCGGAATCCATTCCTCTTGTTTTAAGCCGTTGTTGCAGCAGAACCAGGAAGCCAAGACAGGGCCTCTGTGCCCTTAGGGAAGCCTGCGGTGCCAGCAGGACAATCCACTTCAGGCCTCTCCAGAACCCCTTCCCAGGCTAGAAAGTGGGTCATTGTGTGTGGGGGTGGGGGTGGGGGTGGCTAGAAGGAACACTGTTCTTTCCTAAGAAAGGGAGAGGGGACAAGCTCCTGGATTAGGGGAAGCCCTCTTTCAAGAGGGGTGCTCCCGGGTTTCTGTTAAGGGGATGTGCCTACCACCCCACCATTCCTGGCACTGACCTCTGAGGCTCAAGGCAGAATCAAGGGCAGGCAGTGGTGATGGCCACAGGTCCTGCTCCTAGGCAGGGCTCTGCTCCCCCTGCCCCCCTGCCGGGCCTGTGCTGCCAGGGAGGCCGCGTGGAAGGCAACCCTGGGCTCTGGGAGTTAATAAACATTGGCATGTGGAGAGTGGGAGTTGTCGGGGTGTTTTATGGGTATTAATGTGATGTGGGCAGGATCAGCAGCTCCCCAAATTGTCCTCTGGAAAGGCACAAGTGAAGACAGAGTGGGTCTCTTCTCTCTAGCCACTCACTTAGGATTAGATTAAAAGCTCCTTCCCAGTGATGGAGACAGAATTGAATTAGCAGCCTGTTGTCCCTGTGCCTGCGATGGGGTAGGGGTGGGAACACAGATTTGGGACTCATGTCCACTCTGCTCTATTTGGCTTCCATTCCTGGGAGCTGGGGCACCCCCAAACTTCTCTCTGCACACTCACCCTTCCTCCCCGGACCTGAGCTCCTGAAGCCTCTTTTCTCTGACTCTGCGTGTCTGTCTGTCTCCCTCCCCGCCTCACCCCATCCTCTGGACGCAGGCTCTCCTTGCTACCCTGTCTCTCTGGCAGAGGATTCTGCAGTTATTTCCTGGCTGTGAGAATTGGTATCTGGTGGGCAGGAGCCAGGCGTCCCCACTCACTGCATAGCCTGTGCCTCCCAATCCGAGGTTTCCCTCCTTGGGGCTGGAGGTGGCATGGATTTCAGATCAAACTCCAGCCCAGAGAGGAAGCATCCCTGGAGGCCCAGGCGACTTACCTTTCTCAGGCCTGACCACAAAGGAGAATGGGTGCCACGGGGAGACAGGAGACTGGGAGGGCAGCAAGCGGCCTGGGGCCCACCCATCAGGGAGACGCCACTGCTGACTGCCTGGGGCTGTGGCTGTTCTCCCTCGGTATCACAGGCCTTCCAGCCAGGCCCTTCCCATGTCTTCCCCCCAGAGTCCCCAGGTTCCAGCCACCAGCACCCCCCTTCTTACTATAGCGCCTTGTCAGCCTTTGCTTTCCCCTTGGGGTGCCCCTCTCCATAACTGAGTCCTCCCATAGGTGCCCCTAGGTGCCTAGGCTCCCCCATGGTCCATATGGCCAAGTCTCCTCTGGGTGTCACCCCCTTCATCTCCACCCAGGTGCTCTGGGGAGGACCATCCCCAGCCTGTTCTCAGGGTCAAACCCCAGGCCTGCTCAGGCTAAGCCCCAGAGGCCCCAGGGAGGGTGTGTGTGTGTGTGCACGTGTGTGGAGTCGTGCCAGAGGCGCGTGCAAGCACCTGATGGCTCAGGTACCGAAACACATGATGTGTCCTCAGCTTGCCTGATGCCAGAGACTAACCCTAGTGGGTTTAACCCAGGCTTGCTGTGCTTCGGCCCAGTCTGCGCCCTGCCTCTGACGGCTACAGGGGAGTGGACACATACCGCTGCCTGGCCCGGCCCTGAGCTTGAGGCTTTACTTGCTGTTTTACTAATACTTGTATCAACCCTGCAGGCAAGGTGCTGTGACTATCCCCATTTTACAGATGAGAAATTGGGGCTCTGTCCAGGGTAACAGGAAGCAGCCGGCCAAGTCGGGGATGGGCCTGGTCTGTCTGCCTCCGCGGTTGCTGGCCACTCTATTGTCCCTGGCAGGGGACAGCTGGGCCCATGCTGGGGACAGTAATTGGAGCACCCCCAGGTGGTCCCCGCTACCTACCAGCTCCTCCCCCAACCACCCTGCCCAGTGTCCCCACACAGGCCAGTGTTCAGGGCCCCACCCACGGGCCCCTGGAGCTGGGCACCTCGTGCTGCAGCAGACCTGGGAACTCAAAAACAACTTTTTTTTTTTTTACTTTGTATTATGTATAATTTCAGAACCCTGCAGTATAATGAGCCACCGTGTAGCCATCAAACAGCTTCAAAAATTATCAGCATTTTGCTAATCTTGTTTCATCTATTCTCTCACTCACGCAATTTTTTTCCTTGCAATATTATAAAGCAAATTTCAGACATGATTTCATCTGTAAGTACTGAACTATGTGCCTCTAACAGATAAGGGCTTCTTTTTTTTGTAACTAACTGTGCTACCACTGACACACCTAACCCAATTAGCAATGGTTCCTTAGTATTATCTAATACTCCATCTATGTTTTAATTTTCCCAGTTGCCTCAAAAATGAGTCAGGATCTAAAAGAGGCCAGTCCTTTGTTTTTGATTGGTGTCCCCTAAGTCTCCTTAGCCTTTAGCAGTTTCCCTCCTCTAATCCCCATTCCCCACCCCAGTCCCTGCCATTGGTCCTGCAGAATGTCCCACACTCTGGCCACTTCCATCCTTGTGGTGTTGTTAACCTCCTCTCAGAACTTTATAAAAGCATCAAATAGATCACATCACTCCACTGCTCAAAACCCCTCCATGGTCTTGTTCTCCTTTCTTCACCCACAGGGCCTGCCCTGTGTGGCCTGGGTCCTGGTTGCCTCTCAAATGTCACCTCCTGCCTCTCCATCCCATCCCACCTCCTTTCAGAACTTTGAAACCATCCAGGTACTCTCAGCCCTGGGGTCACCGCAGAGGTTCCTTCTGCCTCCCACCTGCTCCCACAGCCTCCAGCCAGGCTTCCTCTGCCCTCGGACCTCCCCCTACT
>PVKY010001162.1:0-34695 GCA_004027775.1 Bradypus variegatus
GAAGGGGCTGGAGGAGGAATTCCCGCTGGGCAGCCAAGGGCTGGGCCCCCCATGCCAGGCCCCTGGGTGACTCCTCATGCCCCAGGGAGCAGAGGACAGTGCTCACCCAAGTGGCCCCTCTCCTTGCTGTAGCCGAAGCCTTGGAGGGTGCTCTGAGGTCGGGCCTCGGGGCCCATGCCTACGGTGGGGGGTCCTTAGGATTAGGGACCAGGCTGCCACCTCACCCCGCCACTCACCCCCCAGGGTGCAAGCCGTACCTGCTGACAGCAGGGCCCGGGGCGGCTGGCCAGAGAGCGGCATTGACAGGGTGTCGGAGAACAAGGCGCTCCCCAGATCCTGAGCGAGGCAGCGAGAGGCGCATGTTGTACGCACCGGCACCAGCTCCCCACCCGGCCCCCACCTCTGCTGGGCCCGGCCCTCAGCGACCCTCCTCCTGAGAAAGGGGTCTGGGGCCCAGGCCAGCCTGAGCTGGGGGCTACAAGGGAGGGAGACGGAACACCTGACGGCCTAAGGCTCGGGCCGAGGTGGGGCCCCTGGCCCCAGACTCACCTGGGCGGCCACACGCACCTTCTGGTACAAGCTGTTGCCATGAAGAGGATCCGGGGGCCCCGCAAAGCCTGCAGAACACGGAGGGCAGAGACGGGAGGTGGAGCCTGAGCTGGGCACCTGGCTGCCGGGCAGGGTCTCTCTGAGCCACCCCCAATCACTGCAAGATGGGGGTGTGACCTCACTCAGCCCCGGACCCCCCACCTCGCGGCTTCCAGCTACCAGAGCCTGGGGCAGGTCCCGAGGCTACCAGGACATTTCAGAAAGAGTCTCAGCTCGGCCCTGGCCAGCTAGGGAGGCCCCCACCCCACTCCCGGGAGCCTCCACGCCCCAAACCCAGCTGCCAGCCCCCGACTCCACCTCCAGGCCTGGCCCCAGCGCGCTCACGATGCACCTGGCCCACCCACCGAGGGCCTCCTGGCCACCCACCCACTCCCCATGCACCACACAGTGGCGAGTCCCACAAGCCAACTGCCCACTGCACCCAGGCTGCTTGCCAAGTTGGTGGACGGCTGCCCGACAGCCCCTCTGGCCCGTCCTCCACCCAGAGGCAACGGAAACGGGGTCACCTCCAGCTTAAGCCCACAGCTCCCAAGGACTCAGTAAACTCCTGATTGTGACTTGGCCTGGAAGGACCCCTGGCCCAGCCTCACCCCTGCCTCATCTGCAAGGCTCTCCCAGCACGGAGGGCCTTGGTCGGGCAACTGCGGCTCCTCCTGGAGATCTGAGACCCCCAGGCTGTCTGCCTCAGGGCCTCTGCACCCCGTGCCCCCCATTGCACACGTCACTCCCACTCACGTTTCCAGAGCTCCCTGTGAGAACCATCTACTCAGGGAAGCTCTTGGTAGGCCCAGTCTAAAGCAGGTGCCCCCGTTTCCTCCTTCACATACACACACATCTCTTTTGCCTGCTCTGCTGTTCACCCCACCGAGGAAAGCAGAGGCGATGGCCCCCTGCCCCCATGCTCAGCCCAGGGCCAACGCCCAGGAGGCTGGATCAGCAGGGGGATGTGGCACCCGAAGGGCACCCACTGCCCTCTGCATGTCTGCACGGGCGTCCTCCCGTCCCCATAGCTGCCGTGACACCCCATACAAGCCTGTGATGAATGCTGACCACCCTGGGGCCCGGGACACTGCCTTAGTCCCCAGACCCCAGCAGAGTGCCTGGGGCATGGCAGGCAACTGAGAGGTGCTGCAACGACAGGGGCCACTCACTGGCCTCCAGGGCTCCCTGCCACACGGGCCCCTCCACCACCCCCACCCCTGACCCCCAGGTCTGCCAGCTCTGACAACAGTGCTACTGGGCTCGGCCCCTCTATGGAGACCCCTCCCCAACACGTGAGTTGGAGCCTCTCATGTCATCCAGCGTCCACTCACCCCACAGTGACCCCTGCCACGTACCAGGAGAAAGCAGGGGCAGTGCCGTACCCTGACCAGCCCAGGCCCCGCTGCTCCCCACCCAGCTCCCCAGGCTCTGGTGCCAAACATGCCCCATTTGCCAGCCTGTGCCTTCATGGGAGACAGGTCTGTCTCCATCAGCTTCTGCTTGTTTAAATCCCATCCGCATCCTGAGACCACTCCTTGGAGCAGCCTTTCCTGTCCTCTGGCCTCTGACCCCTGACCTGTGGCAGAAGACTGCGCTCTGGGGTCCTCCCTCTTATACAGGCCCTCCCCCAACCACGTAACTTCCTTGGACCAATCAGACTCCAGCAAACATGCCACCCACAAAGCTTGAAGAACCCTCCAGGAATGGGCTGCCCCAGGCAGGCCGTGGAGCTGGCCAGGAATGGCCACACAAGAAGTGGGTGGCTCGGTGACAGCCTGCACCACCACCAGCTGCAGCTGCCAAAGCCGATGTGGTGAGACCAGCCCACTGCCGCCCCGCACGGCAGTGAGGAAGACTCAATGGCGGTTGCTCCAGCCCAGCAGCCCGGGAGTGGCCTGCTGGAGTAACGCACGCAGCCCCCAAACCCGTCCACCCCTCTCGGGGTGCCAGGCACTCAGAACTGGGTCACGATTATGCTTGTATCTGTCTGTGCTTCTCCCAGGCCTCAGCGTCAAACACACCTCAGGGTCACCTCTGCGTTTGGGGCGCTGGTGGGGCAGTGAGCGCACACAGCTGTGAACCCTGGTGTGGGGCCAGCTGCTCAGCCCGTCACTCCGAGCCTCAGCTCTCCTGTCCTGAGGGGACTGGCGGGCAGTGGAGTCCCACGCTGATGGGGGGAGACACTCACTAACGGTGGCCTCCGGAGGACCTGGTAGGTCCCTGCCTGGGGACAGCACACCCTGAGACCGTCTCCTGCCAGGACTCCCCCATCCTGAGGGGAAGATCTCAGGCCACATTCCAACAGGCCTGTTGGTGAGAGACAACTCATTGCTGTGGCCTGGGCAGGGGGGAGGGGAAGGGGCGAGGGAAGGGGGCTCCGTCCAGACCCACCTGTTGCTCGGATCGAGACAGGCCAGGAGCCCCCTCTCCTGACGGCCTCCCGGGCTCGTCCTCCCACAGCCCTTCAGGGAGCACTCCCTCTGCCTGGGGCTCTGAGGAACGGCCCTGGGGAGAAGAGAGAACCCACGGCAGGGAGGCGGGCTGAGAGGAGGCGTGGTGCACAGGGCGTGTCCTTGCCACCCAGCAAGACACTCACCAAGGAGCCACCCTGGGCCTGGCCCTGGGAATCAGGGGGGAAGTTCAGTGCTTCCAATGGCCCAGTAGGACACAGAGAGGGGAAAAAATAATTCTGCCATGGTGAGGGAAGGGCACAGACAAGTACAAGCAAAAGAAGAAGCAACCCCGTGGGTAAAGCAGGCAGGGCAAGAATAGAAAACTTGGGAGGAGACCCGAGCTGGCTGCAAGAAGGGACAAGTCCAGCAGAAGCATCTGCGCAGGGCACAGCATGAGGAATGGCATGCAGGCTCGAGGCCAGGCACTGGTGACGCAGGAGGGGGCAGGGGCGGAATGGGTCCAGATGAAGAGAACTGGCTGAAATCTTCCCCAACACGAGAGCAACTCAACGTCCCTGCCCATACCCGAGGCCCCATGGCGCTCCCCAAGAGGGCAGGTGGAGCCCAGTACCTGCGGCCTCCTGGATGAGAGCAGAGTTGCGTTGGAGGATAAGCAGGAAGGAAGAGGAGCCGTGGCTGCACAGATAGAGCAGGATCTTCAGCACCTGGGGGTCGGGACAGGCAGGGGTGGGGAAGGGCCCGGGGAGGGCCCGGCAGCCAGCCACACCCTGCCACAGCGTGTGTGCCTCTCCTACCCCGAGGAGGATGTGGGGCAGTTCTAGACCCACCTGCCGGCCACCACCCACTCACCTTGAGCTTCACGTGGCCAGAGCCGCTCTGCAGCCGGCTCAGCAGGTACTCCAGGAGGCACTGGCTGCTGCCCAGGGAATCATGGGAGATTTCTGGGACACTTGGTTAGGGAAGGAGCAAGCAGACACTGGGCTGTGCTGGCCAAGGAGAGGAAATGGGATTTCCCCGCCTTCTGCTCAGTGTTTCCCATGCATGTGCTCAGGAACCTACCACAGGCCTTGGCTTCTGCTGAAAGATGCCGTTTGGGCCTCCAGTGTCTCCTGGGCCCTGCGTCATCCATAACGCAGCTTTCAGACCATGCCTGCACTTGGTTGCTATGGAAAAGGAGCCCATGGACCCACCTGGGGAGAGGAGAACCTGCAGCACCCCTGGGCCACTCAGCGCCTCACCACCTGCTCCTCCATCCCCTGGGGGTGCCAAGGAAGGATACTCGCAATCTCCTCGAACAGGTAGCCAGGACACGGGGCTTCATCGTCCGACGTCCCTTTCAAGAGAACTGGGAGCTGGAAGGGAACAAGAGTCCCCAGCCCTGGTGAGCAGCCACGGCCACAGGGGTGAGCCCACGGCCTTCCAGGGGATGGAAACGCCCAGGCGATGGTCTGAAGTGCAGCCTTAGGAGAGCTCCGGGAACCCGGGTTTCTGGGCCTCTCGCTGCTGACCGCAGTGGGTGAGAGGACCCGGGAGGGGCAGAAACCGCCCCACTGACCACAGGGAGCCTGGCGGAGGGGCCCTGCTGGGTGATCAGGGGAGAGTGGCCCCGGGGACAGGCTCTGCTCCTTACGCTGAGACGGGTGGCCCACCTCGCGATTACCTCTAACGCACAGCTCTATCGGACTACAATGCGCAGCAGCGCGGAAAGCCCCCTTCCCAGGACGGAAAACGCACGCGACTCCACCTCGCCAGAGCCGGCGCGGGAAAGGCGTGTGACTGCCCGGAGGGACCGCCGGGCCTGGGGACGGGCCCCGCGGAGACAGCCACGGAGCAGGACTGCTTAACACCGGGCGCCTATCTACCGGCGCTCTTAGGTGCTCAACCCCTAGCAGGAGAACGCACCGTCTGGGGGACAGAGGTGCGCACCCGCGAGCCCGAGCACAGACGCCGACCAGGGGCGCGCGGCAGCCCTTCCCGTGACCGAGCGGACACCGGGGTCCACGGCTCACTCCGCCGACCGAGGCCCTCCGGAAGGGGCCTGACTCGCCCCCCGGGAGAACGAGGCCCGCGCTCAGGCGTCCTGCCCACCAGAGGGCCCGAGGGCGGCGGGGACGCTGGGCCGGAGCTCGGGACGCCCTCACTCACCCGGTGCAGGAAGCTCAAGCGGTCGCGCAGCAGCGGCCCGGCCGCCATGATCCTGGCCACCTTCCGACCCGTCCCCGCTTCCGCCAGGCTCCAGGTCCCCACCAATCACCGCGCGGACTCTGCCACCGCGGGCCAATCGTCGCGGCGGGGCGGGCCCTGAGGTCCACTTCGGGAAACAATCTGACCCTCAACCAATCCACAGTCCCAGAGTATAAACTGACAGCTACGGGAGCCAATTGTAAGACTCTGGGAGGCCAAGGGGCTTTGCCAATTACAAAGCGCAGGAGAGGTTATGGGTGTAGGCCCGGACCTACGAAGCTCTTGGGCGCCGGAAGAGGACGGACCCAACATGGCGGCGCCCCTAAATGCCGGAAGGAGCCGCTCATGTCAACGAACAGAGCGCTGTGGGGTCGCGTACGGAGCCGCCTCCGCGCCTTCCCCGAGCACCTGGCGGTCTGCGGGAACGAGGTGAGGAGCCGGAGAGCTGGGGGGCCGGGCACCGGGAGTGCCGCAGAGGGCGGCGGGGCGGGGGACCCGAGGGCCGCCGCAACCCGCGCCCGTACCCTCTCGCAGGCCACCGCGTACGGCCGGTGCGTGCAGGCCTCCACTGCCCCGGGCGGCCGCCTGAGGAAGGACCTCTGCACCCAGGAGTTCGAGGCCCTGCGGAGCTGCTTCGCCGCCGCGGTAGGTGGGCGCTGTGCTGGGGGTGCGCGCGGGGTCCCCGTCCCCGTTCCAGATCGTTTCCCCGCCCGTGTGCTCCCCGGCCTTCACGGGAGTGAACTTTGGGCAAGGGGTCCGCTTTACCTTTTCTATTCGTTATCTGGGCGCCTACTGAGTGCTTTAGGCGCTGGGCATACCAACCAACCAACCAACCACAGAAAGCCCAGGAACACTTTGCTCTCCTAGAGCCCCTTTAACCTGTTTCTAAAGCGGGCGTAACACCAGCCTCAGAAGATACGGAGGAGGACTGATATGCTGATTTGTGTGAAAATACTTCATAAACCCCAAAACGCTAACATAAACCCTAGTGTCCATGTTCCCACGGCAGGGATGGCTGCCAAAGTGAACCCCAGCTAGCACATTTGTAGCCCAAGCTTTCCAGCACTGTGTGTTTTAACTCAGTGCTCTCGCAGATCATTGCATCCCAGTTTTGTCATCACAGCAAGGCCGCGGCAGGTGGAGCCGCCAGTCGAGTAGAGTAGCGCTAGCCTGATTCTTACCAGAAGGAATGGCAGCCAGCTGAGGTGGGAAGAGGTCATTTTCTTGGTTCTGGACTGTTATGATTCTGATCCACTGAACTGTCAACTCTCTTCCTTTTCCAAGCCTTGGCATTTTTCTGATTACTGTCTGATGAAATGCTATGCCAGGAAAAGCCTCCTGAAAATTGCCAGTACTGTAAGTAGTAAAGGATTACAGCATTATGTGTGCGTATTTGCATAAAGTCTGAGGGTACTGGCAAAGAAGACCAAACTGGGGGAGCCAATGAGGCTCTAACCAGGGCCTTAGGCAGTGGCCCAGGCTGCTTCCCAAGTCGGTGTCACCGAGCCACCCCAGGGCCTCTGATTCAGTCAGTGTGGGGCAGGCTGTGATGCCCATGATCAGCACTGTTCGCCAGGAGCTGCTGGTCTAGAGAACTGACCCAGAGACGTACTTGGATAAGAGCACGGCAGTTCACTAAGTCTGGAGAAGCCTTTCTTGATGTCCCAGGACCTGCAGACCAGAATGGGCTGGGGGAAGGCAGCCTTGCCTTTCCATTAGCTCAAGTAAAAGACCCACTGCCCTCTCTCTTGGATAGTCCACCTACACACGTTTCAGAAGGCTTAGAACTCACACCTTTCTGGCAATGAAGATGTCCCAGATGCACCAATCCCACCTCCCCGAACTGTCCTTGTTACCAAGCAGGGGTTATTCGGCATGGGTCACACCTCGTGACCTGCTTCCTGCCCTGTGCAGCCTCTGCCAAAGGGCGCTGGGGTGAGCCTGTGCTCTGTATGAGCAGTGGCTCTCATGGGAGAGCCCATGTGCCAGCCACAGGTCCCACGCAGGTGGTTTTCTCCACCACCCTCTCTGGCGAATTGGGAGTTAACTGTCCCTAGTGTGGTCATCTGTGCCCCAGCCCCCTCCCCCACCTCATCCTGCACTGTTCATTAGTTCTTGGACTTCTGGCCTGTGGCCTAGAGAAGCCCTTCTGCTTCACTCACACAGAGGTGCCACCTTGTACCTTCAAAGACCTGTGGCAGGCTCAGATCCAGGAGGGGTACTGGAGTTTGCTGACAAGGAAATGTGCTGCTGAGCCATCCTTGTGCGTGTTTTCCCTGTAATTGTGCCCCTGAGGGTTGCTGCATGAGGGTGGTGGCAAGGGAGCCACACCCTCTAGCGCCCATCATCTCAGCGGAGCTTAGCCTGGTCTTCCTCTGCTGCATCCTTTTAAGTGTCTGAGGAATGTATGCAGTGCACGTTGGGCCACCTGGTACAGAGGACCCTCAGGGACGGGTTACGCTTATGCACTTGGCTGAGTCCAGTGACCCGTGAGGCTGAATCCGAGGCCCAGTCACAGAGCACTGCCCTCCGGCCACTGAGCCACGGCCAAATGGCCTGGGCCTCTATATTGGTGTGGCAGCTTCCTTCCCGTCCAGCTGTGTCTGACTTGAAAACAACCCACTCATAAGAAACCCTTCATCTTCCAGGTCAAGAAGAGCCTGGAGGGCAGCCGGCAGGGAAGCCCCTGAGCCACTGGAAGTAGCCGCCAAACAGGCTCAAGTGCCCCAATGGCACTAGGGGGCAAACACCAAAAGCTCTTGGGACTGAAGAGGCCACAGGGGGCGCAGGTGCTGCGTGTTCAGGCATCTTCTTACTCTCGACGCAGTGAACCATGGCCAGGGGCAGGACGCGTTTGCCAGTTTTGTGTATTTAAGAACTTCGGTTGGGATAAAATGTGACTGAGCTAAAAATAAAGACTAGGCTATGGCCCACGAGGCTACTCTCCTGTCTGTGGAGGGCATGGGACACGTGGTCTCCCAGGAACACTGGCCAAGGGCCAGGGCCATGGGAACACGCCACATCAGGGGCCTCTTTTCCAAAGAAGTTCTGAGACTATTCCATTTGGATCAAATGAAGCCCCCAGACCTGACTACCAGAGATCAAAAGACAAGCGACACCCTGGGGAGAAATGACAAATCCCTGCTCCAGGGAATCCTAGAGGTGGTCCTACTTGGGGGTCAGCCCCCATGTGGCATCAGGAGCCCCAAGTTCCTGACCACCGTCTCAGGACCCCTCTTCCCCACCTGCTCACTCGTGTATGAAGGAGAAACTGGGAAGTGCCCCCCCCCCACCTCTAACAGAGACTGCCAGACCCTAGGGAGGACCCCAGGTGCCACCTGCTGGACACCGTGGGGACTGCACCAAGGGTCTGGACACCCAGCGTAAAGGTCACGCTGTGCTTGGTGGCCGGCACTTGGGCTGAGCCTGAGAGGGAGCTGGGGCGGCCCCTGCTAGCCCATCCTCTTACGAGTCCTCTCCAGGTCAGCTTGATGCTTTCTCCCAGGCACTAGAAACTCCCCTCCCTGGTGGGCCAGACATGGAGTCTCCAGACCCAGAACCTCCCAGGGCACTTCAGAGCAGACGCCGATCACTGCTGAGGCTCGGGCACCAGTGGGTTCTGCCTGTTTCACAGGAACCGAGACCCACAGGAGCATGACATGCCCTGGGGGTGGTGCCAGCAGCGGCCCCAGCCACATGGGACGCTCAGGCCCCCAAGGCCCAGAGGGGAGACCAGGCAAGGAAGGGGACACACCTCAACCCCTGCCACTCACGCTGAGATACTCTCCCCACGGCTCAACTGCACCAACTGGCTTGCAACGTTGCTTTCTTTAGTTTGCCCCAGACCGCACCTTTCGTGGCCTGGGATCACCACAAGCCCCCACACCCTCTCCTGCGTCCTCCAACGAGCTCACAGGCTTCAGGTATCTCCTCCCTGAAGATTTCCAAGTCTGGGTCCAGCAGGACTTTCAAAGTATCTTCTTACCAGGTCTCCCCACTGGTGTCCTTTCACGCCCCGGCCTGTGGCCACACACCCATTTCCTCCCAACCCTCCCCGGCCTCTATCCTCTGGTCTACTCCAGACCCACTCCATCTCTAAGGTGGCACTTACTCGAGAGGCAGCCCGGTGCTATCCACCCTGTCCGTCGTGAGGCGAAGAACCGAGCTGGCTGCCAGAGCAGGCCGTAAACTTATCCAGGAGCTCTTGGCTCTGGAGCCACATCTGTGGGTCTTTGAAGGCTGAGCCCCATTTTATCCTTGCCCCGGAGGTCATTGGATGTGCTCCCACGGCTGACACGGACTGTGCTGCTTCTCTGGCCCAGCTCCGTCTTCCCTGCTGCACTCTGGGCTGGGTGAGAGCAGGCACCCTTCCCCCGGCTCCCCTCCCCAGGCAGGCAAAGCGTGCCCCAGGCATCATCCTTGCTTGCAGCTCACTTAGCTGTAGGCCCCTCCCGGCCGCCCACTGAGGTCCGGATGGCAGTCCACAGGCCTGCCACTTTATAGAGCTCCTCCAGGGCTGGGACCTGTTGGCTTATTCTTCACATATGGTCAACAACAAAGCTGTTTCACAGCCTCCTGTCACTGTTTTTATGTTGTATGGATTCCTGAACGATTTTCTTTTAGGTAATTCACCTCAATGCCAATTTTACTAATTAAATGTCTCTGGTGTTCTTGAATTTAAAAAAAAAAACAATCTCAGAGTAATTTGGTTTGGAAACACACACAGACCATGGCAAGAAGTGCAGATGACTAAAGCACAGGGGCGTCCTCCAAGCCCACTGACGGACCCACGCTGTTCACACCACGCCTTGGAGACACGAGCCGGCACTCACTGTGGGAAGCAACAGGGAGGCAGGAGCGTTTACTTACAATTTCTACAATGCTAACAAGAGTACACAAGACAAAGCATCACAACTCTGAGTGACAGGAGATCTGTGGTCAAAAGGCTGAGCCCCGTGCAGGGACTGAGGCATCTGAACCCAAATCAACCCAGCTATGCCTACCAGCCCAATGAGCCCGAGGGCTGTACGTTTGGTCTGTCTTGGAAAAAGTGACAAAAGACCTGAGGATGATGAAAGTGGCTGGTTCCGTAGCTCAGAGGCTGTCAACAGGTGGCATCGCCTCTGGGCCTCAGCAAGTGGAGGTGGCTCCTCTCCCCGCTTGGAAGGTCTACTGGAACCTTCTATTGGTGCCTGGAACTTGGGGTGGCAGCAGGCAAGAGACAACCGCCCTGCAGGGAAGGCCCTTGGCGCTCCCGAGACCTTCAGGCTTGGAGCACGCAGCAGCTCAGAGGCTTCTCCCCACAAACCAGCTGTGAAACGCAAAACCCTGTGGGAGGAACAAGTGCTGCACCCCGAATTTCACTCCAAGTTTCACCAGGCCACCCGCTCACGCCTCAGGCCCCGAAGGGCCGGGCAGCTGTTTGATCTGCCGGCTCTGCACCACCTGCAGGGCCCCTCCCACAGCCTGGCGGAGCCGGGTGTCCAGGGCGCTGCGAAGGTCGTTGGCTGGCACATGCGGCAGGGGGTGGAAGCCCATGATCACCCCATCCTCGGGGGCCGGCTCCCCCTCCCCGGGGGAGAGACCCCGGCGGCGTCTCCGGAGGTCCGACTCAGCTGGCACCTTCCGCTCGTGGTTGGGCTTCTGCGCCCCTAGAGCGGCCGGTTGGGGCCCTGGCTCGGGCTCCTGCTTGGCGGCGGCGCCCAGCAGCTCGTGGGGAGCAGGTTCGTCAGCGCCAGCGGGCACTTCCTTCCCTGCCTCCAGGTGCCGCGCATGGTCCAGCTGGCCGCCCGGAGCCCGGTCAGCGGCACCCAGGGGTTCAGCCTGGTACAGCACAGCCTGGGGCTGGGGGGCTGCTTCCCCCAGCCTGCTGGGCAGATCCATGGCCTGGCCCCGGTCCCGGCTTGTCCGTTTGGCCTTAACATGGGCGTCCTCAATCTCCACTCCTGCCCCTGTCTCAAGTGCACCTGCCGCTTTTCGAATGTCACCATCCGTCACTGCCGCCTCCTTTCCAGGTTCCTTCCTTTCTGGGGAACCCCCTCCAAGCAGATCCTGGCTTTGCTGGGGGGGTACCACAGCACTGTGCCTCTTGGGGCTCCCAGGCGTCCTTGTGGGGTCCTTTGCCTGGGCTGCAGGGTTCACAGCACCAGCGGCTTCATGCGCAGTGCCCTTCTGGGCTTCTCTTCCCTTGGCCTGAGCTGCCCGGGCCTCTGTGTCAACCCCGCCAGCAGGAGGGCCGGGAGCACCTCTGACTGTGGCCCCCTCGGCGCCCCCCATAGCTTGCTGGCCGTGTTCTTCTGGGGGCTCCAGGTGATCTCCAGGACCTCTGAGAACGTGCTCCAGAGACTGAGGAGAATTCCCACCGGGCTCCCCGGCTCTCCCCTGCTGGGCCTTGTCCTCCTTCTCCCCGGGTCCAGCTGCCACCAGCTCGGGCTGCATTTCCGCTGCAAGTGAAGGTGGGCACCAGTTTAGCTGTGGATATGGGCCATGCCCAGAGGCAGGGGACCAAGAACTAAGGTGCAAACAACTAAGGATCATGAAGCAAAGCTTGAATTACTTCAGGTGACAGCCTCGGGCCCACCCAGCCATGACCCCCACAGACACTGGGCATTTATAAGCTAGGTGGTGCCCCCTACCGCTGCCCCCACCCTGACTGCCAGCTCCCTCCCCTCCCCTCAGCTCCCCTCCCAGACGTCCCCTACCAGGCCTGGGCTCAACCTCCTCGCCCTCCTGCCTCTGCTGGTGGATCTCCTTGTGCTGCTCCTCAATCACGGCGAGCAGCTTCTCCTGTTGGTCGAGCAGGCGCTTCTGCTGCACCTGCTGCTCTTTAATCACCTGTAGCAGGACAGCGTGGTCAAGCATCTCCGCCTTGCCAGCCTCTGGCATTGGAAACACAAAACACAACATGAGAGATTGCCGGAGGCTGCAAAAATCACTGTCTCAGGTGGAGGGTGGAGGCTGTGTGTGTGGCGAGGGGATTGCAATGATGTGTGGAGATTCTTCCCTTGGGGACACGACACGCCCTGCTGACAACTTCTTTCTTATTTTACCCGTCTCCCATGAGCCTATCTGGCCGAGGAGCCTGATGAGCTGGAGGCCCCTGAACCACAAGCCAGAGGCCCAGGGTGCAGCCACCCTCTCCCAAGCGGACTGTAGCTCCCGATGACTGGCATGTGCCTGGGACACACCCGGTGGTCCCCCAAGCAGCCTCACCGCTGCCCGCTGAATCAGCACCGAGGCAAGCACACCCTCAGCGGTTAGCCGGGAGGGACGGCTTTTCTATTCTATGCATTCAGTTCTATGACAAGCATGTAAGAAAGAAATACACTGTAAGCTACTTAAATAAAAGAATGTCGATACTTGGAGATATCCCCCTAAGGTGAGAACATGAAATACAAATTAAAGCCGTGTTGTGCGTCTTCCTTATAAGTAGGGAGTACAAGTTGAAATGTTAGGAACACCAGCTATCAACACATAGCTACAGACCACCTCCTGCTTCAGACATTGGGGGGCACCTCTAGCTCGGAGACAGGGCCCCCAGACACGGAGTAGGAAAGGCTGGCTGCACGCAGTCTGCAGAGAGGGACCTTCCGGCTTTGCCAGCCAGCTCCTCCTGCTGCTCTGTGCAGCCCCAGCTCACACCTCAGCCCAGGGGCACAGGCAGCCTGGCTTCTGTGGTCTCCACCTCCCGGACCTGAGGTCAGGAGGTCAGGGCAGACGGTGGGGAAGGGCGCCCTGTGGGAAAGCATAGATCAGCCGGGAGGCCACGGGTGGGCTCACATGCCACACCCCACATGGCATGCAGGGGCTGTGTCCCCACATGGCCAGCTGAGGCCAACGACGCAGCCGAGCCTCACTTGGAGTGGTGGCAGTTGTGGGCATGTGGGCAAGCAGTAAAGTGGAGCTGCACTGAGGCCAGGGAGAGCAGCCCCCCACCCCGTGGGCCTCAGCTGGGTCCAGGATGCCCACCAGGGAAGGCCAGCTGCAGGGGGGCTGGTCCCAAGGCCCCTTCATGCGAGGGGTGCACAAGGCTGTTCCATGCCCCACCCTGGTGGCTCCATCCTGACGTGATGCAAGTACAAGGATGCGGACCCCACATGCTGCTAACACCCCCGCTGCCTCCCGCAGCCCCTGGAGGACTGACCCGGGACCTGGGCAGGAGGGCAAGGAGGGGGCCCCATCGAGCTGAAGTGACACAGGACAGGTGTGACACAGATGAGACGACAAGCTGTTCCCAGAGCAGAGCCAGGGCGTGTGGCTCAGGACCAGGAGGACCCAGCTTGCTGGTGGCCTGAGAGCCACACACGAGTGCCAGTATCCAGGCAGGGTGCTGGCACCCTGTGCTCACAGCTTCTGCCCACCTGCCCTCCGGCGGCACAGAGCCCTGCCCGGCTGTGGCTGAGGAGGCATCTGTACAGGAGGGGCCGGATGGGTGGGAATGGGCACTGGGCTGGCTCTGACACATGTTCTCAGGCTAGGCCATTTCTGTGACAGGGCTTGCCTGGGTGGGGCCCCTTTGGGCACCGGATGTGGGTTTTACGTTTTTCCGTCCTCCCCAAACACACTTTTTATTTTAATGCAACCCTTTCAATCCATACCTGCAACTATCTTTTTAATTTCAGCTGTTCAGTCCCATTGAAAGGCAGAAAGAAGAAAGGCAGATTAGCAAACTCTGAAAAGTCTCTTTTCCGGAAAGAAAAAAAATCAAAGCATCAAACAGGTTTACATAACAGATCATAAGAATTAGAATCAATAACCCAGCCAGATTAAAACCAGGGACAAAAATATGTGCACACAGATCTGCAAAGCAACTGTTGACCTCGAGACCCCCATGTGCCCCTGGGGTTTTGCACTGAGAGTCTCAGGCACTAGTGGGGCGACCGAGAACACCGAGAACACCATGATGGCATCCAAGCCGAAGCCCAGAGCAGACGGGCCCTGTACGGGCTGCTGCTGCCCAGAGGGGCTGTTCACGTCTCAGCTACCAGCTGAGTTGCCATCCTTTGGGCCGGCTGTCCTGAGGCCTGTTCCACGGGAGGAAGATGCTCCTGTCTTATACCTGCCAGTGGCAGCCAGCCAGCTCTTGTGGGCTTGCCCCAAGGCACGTGGCAAGTCGGGTACAGAGGCTGGGCTGCTGCGAACAGGCTCCAGGCGTGCACCCAGAGAGGCGGCACTTCACCCTGCGGCAAGGGAGGTGGCCTCTGCAGCCCAGACAGGCCCGGCCCACAGACAGTAGACCCTGGCCCAGGTTAAAGCCCCATGCAAATACTCTGCAGGCCAAGACCAGCCGGGAGCCCCGCCCTGAGATGAAGGCTCTGTGCCTCCCCAGAACAGAGCTGCTGGTTCAGCCAGGGCCAGAGGCAAACAGGAAGGGGGAGAGAGCAGTTGGAGAGAAGAGGCACCGGGTGTGGGTGGAGGTGGCAGGATGAACCCCCGCAGGGCGGCACCGAGGGCAATGGTGAAGATCACCCACCTTGCCAGCTGAGTCACTGGTGGGGCCCAGCCTGAAAGTAAGGCTCCCACATTCAGGTGCCAGCCTCTCCCATACCTGGTCTGCTTTAAAAATACCAGGAGTACCAGAAAACGCTAACGTCTCGGCTTTAAAGTGAAGTAAAAACAATAATTGAAAGCAATGTGACAGAACGACAGATTTTTTTTTAAAGGGGAGAAATAAAGAACATTCCCAGAGAGGTGCTAGAGAAGAAGCTGTTGTGGGGAAGGGGCAGCAGGAAAACCTACAGGAGCAGAAGCCGGGGCCTCTTGGGCTCCTGCCTGGTCCCAGCTCCGGGTCCAGGAAAGGGGCAGAGGGGCCACAAGGGGACATGAGGAGCCGGGCCCTCCGGAGATGGCGAGAAAGCCAAGCCTTACCCTCCAACTTGCCACCGTTGTCCTCCCCCTGTCCCGCGGTGTCCCTTTGCTCCCGCGGTTCCGGCTGCAGCCTGGCCACGGGCACTGGCTTATCCACTGGGGACAGCGCCTTCCCACCTGCAGGCACACAGCAGACACTCAGCTTCCCAACATCAGAGGGAAGAGGGAAGAACAGTGGAGAAGAGGGTAGAGGAGAGACAAAAGGAGGTGGCAGATGTTTGCTAAAATGACTCTCCACGTCTGCCCCTCCCTTCCCCGCCAGCACAGTTTATACTCAACCTGATGACTACTAGGAAGGTAATAAAAAAATATTTAACGGTCTTATAGATGTGTGGCAGTAAGCCAATGCTAACTACCTTCACCAATTAAGATGCAAGCGCTGTCCCAGGCAGCGCTCAGATGGGCACTTAACAATGTGTTACCTGCCAGGTGGGCTCTACGCAGTCCCTGTGCGGCCAGGCACGTGAGAACAGCATGGCCATGACATTTAGCAGCCTCACTGATGAGCTCGTGACAGTTATCAGAGCTGCTGTCAAGCTGCCAGACTCCCTGCCTCCCCGACAGCTGCCTGAGGGGCTGCCACATTCACATGCTAATCCCGTGGCCTCAGAAGGGAGCCTGGACAGAAGTGAGAGCCACCCTGCCCCCAACCCCCCATCCCCGCCTCTGCCACCAGCCCCAGGCAGGCCCTTACCAAGGTCGCTCTGCCCAGCGGCGGGGCCGGGCAGCAGGATGCTGTCAGCCTTCTCCCTTCCACCGTCCTCCTCAGAGGGCACCTCCTGGGGCCCCAGCTGGGGACCCCGGTCACCTGGCCCCAGGTTCTTGTCTGCGGGCTGGTCGGCAGGCTGGCCATTTGCTTCTGGAAACTTCTGGAGACCATCAGGAGCACCGCCCACTCTCTGCGGGGCGTGGGCCTCTCCCGGCCTCCTCCCAGCGGCGGCTGCCCCCTCAGGCTCCTGCTTCTCTCTTTCTGAATCTGGCACAGGATGCGCTATCTGACCCTGGCCCCCTGGCGCTTTTCCCTCCGTGTTTCTGCGTGGCTGCCGATTCTCTTCTGGCCCTTCTCGGTCTTGACCTTCGTCTACCACCACCTGATCATGGGGGATGGGGGGCTCGTGGCGGTGGGCCTCCCCCATGGGCACTGCAACACCTGTGAGGACACCGAGGACATGCTGGGGGCTCTGGCTGAGGCGGAGCACCCCCACCCATCCCTTCCCCAAGTGGTACAGGCTGACCACAGCTCTGCCTAATCGGGGACAGACCCGAATTCTAAAAATTACGAGGAGCTACTGCAGGCAAGGGGTGTTGGCCAGGGGCAGGAGGTTAATCTGGAACAATAGAGAAAGGAAGTGGAAAGGCCCAGACCTTAAGGGTGAACTGAGGGGAGAAGAGAGAACCCCTTCTGGGGATGGCAGAGCCCCCCGCGCCCCCACCTTGAGCGGGCCGGTGCAGCTGCACCTCCTCCTGCTTCTCCTGGGCATTGCCCTCCTGCTGCGGCACGTCCACGGGCCCTTTGATCTGAGCCTGCTCCACCTCCTCCTTCCCACCTGGCAGCTTCGGCTTATCGCGGCCGTCCCCAGCCTCCTCCACGGCGGGCTTCTGGACTAAAGCACAGCACAGTTAACTGAGCAGTTGCCACACAACTACCCCATCAATTAGCACGAGGAGCTGGGGCAGTTCTTCCTGGATTGTAATCACACTTTGCCAGCCGAATGGCAGAGCTCAGGCAGTTATATTTTTCTTTTCAATCATTAGCAGCTAAGTAGCACAGAAAACTGTCATTTTTTCATGTGTATTCATGACAAAAATATAACAAAATGCAATTTACACCTAACTGGATATATGGAGAGCAAACCCCATGTAAGAGCAGGCCCTGGCCAGCAGGGGACAGCAGGGGCCCGCCGCTGCACCCCAAGCCCCTCGGAGCCCCCGCGGATCCCCCTGGCTCGGCTGGGACCCGCTGGCTCTGTGCTCGGGGCAGACCTCCTGTGCGGCTCAATCTCTCGATCCTGCTCTCTTCTCACGGGGGACACCATCCTGCCAGACTCCTGGCCACGAGGCCTGGGGTGGGGGAGATGCTTTAAGGAAACATCAGCAACGCCGACTCGCAGTCCTGCCAGCTCCTGACTGCGGACAGCAGGAAGTGACTCCGAGGAAGACAAGAAAGAAGGCAGAGCCTGGCAAAGCTGCATCCTTGCTTCCAGTGACTGCAGGTCCCCAGGAAGGCACAGGGCAGCGCTCAGAACAGGGCCATGTGGCGACTACCAGGGAGTGCTCTCATTCCTCTATGAACCCCACTGTGCGGGTGAGTGGCCGTGGCAAAGCAGGAGGCCTGACCGGGAGGGAAACGAGTCACCTGGCCCTGGAGGTCCAGAGCAGCTCATCCTCCACCTCAGAGATGTGACTGCTGGAAAAGGGCCAGTGAGCATCCCAGGGGGACCCCAACAGGCAGGTCTTGGGGAGACAGGCCACCCACCATCCTGCTCCTGGGGCCTCTGAGGAGTGGCTCGGTCTCGGGAGCAGCAGCTCGGTGTAGAGGCTGTCGCCCCAGCAGGTGAGTGTCTGCCCATGACAGAGACCCCGGTTCCAACAAGAACCAGCTGGAAATCGAGGGAGGTCTAGTGGATTAGAGTGAAGAAAGGAGGCCGGGGAGGGGAGGAAACCCTCTGTTCTGTTAGCAAGGTGAGGCTGCCTCCCAGCCGCCACTGTCCCTGCAGCACACAAAATGAGGTTCCTCGTCAGGGCGACACGCATGGTCTCTCGAGCCATGTGGAAATCCGTGGGGGCCCCGGGCAGTTTGCCGAGCGCGGTTCTGCACGAGGTGCGTGATGGGCATTGCGGCGTGGGGCTGCCCTGAGGCCTGAGGACAGCGGTGCAGGAACGCCGTGCCTCCAGGGCTGGGAGGGGCACTGGTCTGGGTGCATGGGCCGGGCAGCAGGGGCACAGGCTCCTGAGTCGGCCTTGGGGCCCCTGCAGCTGCTGAGCTGCTGCCCACAGGCAATGCCGCACGGTTCCAAAATGGAAGCAGCCCCCTACTGTGGCCAGTGGGCCAGCAACGCCTCTTGGCTGCAGAAAGACCAACATAAAACTCCAGAATTAGTAAGTGAAACATCCCCTGTGCCCTGCCCGCCAGCATCCACCCAGGATGTGACCGCTTGTCATGCAGAACAGGAAACCGGCCTGGCGTGACTGGCAGCGCTCACGCCACCTAGTTGGCAAAGGCACAGGCACAGGCTGAGCTCCGTAGGGGGGAGTCCTGGCGTGGCAGGCCACCAACGGAACAGGACCCCATGGGTGGGGAAATGATGGGAGGTGACACACAGGACGGAGGGGCCCTAAGTGAGGGCAGAGGGGGTTGGAGTTCTTGCCCACTCGCCTTTTAGAAGACGTTTATGGTGGTGCCATGTACACATCATGTTTCCCATTTTAATTTCTTTCAAGGGTACAAGTCAGTGGCTTGAATTCTCGGAGTTTTCCCATCAACACTGAGCAATTACAGCTTCATGCAGGACACCGCGAGCTGGGAGGCTCGAGTCACACAGACACCCCGAGGGCCCCCTACTCTTGGGACCTCATTCACCACCAGCCCACCATCCTGCATTTGCCCTTGGGAGCAATGCTTCTGCCTACGAGGCAGTGACTCGCGAGCAGTCATGGGGCCGCCTGGGATGCAGGAAGCCCCACGCCACATGGTTCTGCTGCCTGCTTCCAGTGAGAGCAGCCTCCCACCCGTATCACCCAGGACCGCCCGGCGTGACTCTCACACAGCCGCCTCACCCTCAGAAATGCTCTGCCTCAGGGAAGGTTACACACTCGCCTCCTCGGAATGCTTCAGGCCAGGTGCTTCCTTGAGCGCCAAACGTAAGGCGGATAATGTACAAATGATGGACAGGTAATTACACTCCGAGTTTCCTTTCCTTTCAGGTGTCAAGTTCGGGGATCAAGTAATTCTGGTTCAGTAAGAGGGAAGCCCCCAAAGCAATGGAGACCTCTGGTTCTGGGCTGTGTCTTTGGAGTCAGGGTGCATGGGGATTTGTGGGTGGCAATGCCGTGTCTCACATCGTAGGCAGAAGGGCAGGGGAAAGGAAGAGGGGGATCTAATGTAACCCCTTGTCAACTTTAACAAGGGAAGCTGCGTTCCAAGCTGCTTTCAGCTCCAGAAGAAGGGGCGAGGAGGCCTGGGAACTGGGGGAGGGTCCTCCCTCAACTCCCCCCCCACCCCGGAGCCTGTGCACCTGCAGCGACTGCTAACTCCTGGCACCCAGTGACTGCACTGTTCTGTCTATCTTTTGATCAGTGAACACAGCCTCATACCAAAATAAAGTTTTCAGAAAGGCCACCGCACCCCACAACTCGAGGATGACAGCAGGTCTCAGAAACTCCCTGCGCACCAGAGACTCCGCACTCGGAAGACAGGAAGGAGCCGCCTGACCTTGAATCTGAAGCAGCAGTGCCTGCTTTCCGGCGTCTCCCCGGTGGCCAGCCGCGCCTCGCCATGGAAGTGCCCTCAGTGCTGGGCTGGGGACAGTGCCGCTAATCAGGGCTTGCTTTCCAAACCCAACCTGCCTGACTTGGCTGGTGGGGAAACCGTGACTACTTGACCATCTTTTCAGATGAGGGGAAAACCCAAATGGCTTAGAGAATCTGGTGTCCTGTGGCAGGAATGTTTGGGCCAGGCGGCCAGTGGGGTGGGACGCAGGGACACTGGCCCGGCCTGCAAGACCCGCTCACTGGTCACTGCTCTGTCGAGGCAGTAGGGGAGGCGGCATCACCATTCACTGCAGACCACCCAAGCCGGCCAGAAGCCCCCAGGGGGCAGCGCCCCACAACAGAGACCCCACCACCCGGGGGCCTTCTGAGTCCCACTGCCGGGCAGCTGACACGGTCACCTCTGATGGCGCCAAGGAAGTCAGCTCACCGCCGTCTCCTGCACACCAGCAGAAAGGCTGAACGGAGATGACAGCAGGAGGGTGCTTGTGACACAGAAAAGGAGCTATTAAAAGCTCCTCAGCACCCATGGGGGAGCACAGCAGCAGGGGCAGGGAGGGCTGCATGGAGCCCCAACCTTTCTCACACATCCCACTGCTCTGTGGGGGCATCTGAGCCGTTCCCACCCCACGCACACGGCGCAGCGGAGGGAAGCGGAGAGAAGCTGCGCAGCTGGAAGAGGCACCCAGCCCTGCTTACTCGGCCTGGGTGAGTGGGCAGGGGGCACCCTCGAGGGCCGAGGCCTGCCCATCTTCCTGTCCACGCCAAGGTGAGGCAGGGCTCCTTCTCCACGTGGCCCAGCGAGGGGACAGTGCAAGAGCCGGGGCGATGGAAGAAAATGAATGCAGGGCGTCTGAGAAGGGACCCAGAAAATATGATCAAATCTGAGCCCGCCCCTCGAAACCCTCTCAGGTACTGCCAAGTGTGGAGATGAATCGCCTAATTAGCTTCTTTTAAAGGCTAATTGCCTTCACGAGCCTGCATAGGCAGCCTAGCAACCTCCTCACACCCGTGCTTGCCGAACCCCACACCGAGCGTCTTGGGGTGACATCCACAAAGAGCCCTGAAGCTGGGCTGCGCGTGTTTCTTGCGGTCACCCAAGGGGTCATCTGACCTCGGTATTCACTTGGGCCATGTGGGGGACACTGGGCACGTGCCGGCCCTATCCCCGAGGGTGGTGCCTCCAGTCCATGGCCTGGGTCCCAGAGCAGGCTCCACCGCGTTGGCACGGTTTGGGCCTTGGCCCCCATGGCACCCAACAGTCAACTGGCACAGGGCAGACAGGAACACAGAGTGGCACAGCCCACCCATCCAGACCCTACCACAAGGAAGAGCCCATCCAGGAAGGGTGGGCAGGGCTGAGAGAAGCAGAGACCTTGCTAAGAACAAGCCAGAAACAAGGTGCACATCACTCCAGAGGTGCCATGGGTTTTCATCAAAACCTCATGGAAGAAACTAAAACCTGAGTGGCCATGGAGGATGCCCAGGTGAGCTGGGCATGGCCTCACATGCCTGCAGTGACAGGACACAGCAGCTGCTCACAGACCATGGAGCGGGAGGGCTGCGGGCTCACGGGGCTGCAGGGTGGGGTCGGCGGAGCTGGGGGGCACACAAGGCTGCGACAACCTCGCCCCCAGGGGAGCACTGACTCTACTCATCCTCCTCAGAGGGCTCCAGGCAGAGCCGGCCCATTCTGTCCCTGGCTGCCTGGACGCTGTGTCAGGCTCCGGCCCTCATTGGGCGCACGGGGGACACCCAGGCAGAGCCTCGGCTGTCCACGGGAGCCAGGTGCGTAGGACCCCTGCGAGTGGGCTGTTTCCAACCCAAAGTTCTGAGTCTGACACAGGGCCCTGCACTTCCGGACACCCCACTTCATGTCTCTCGGGTGAACCTCAGCCAGTCCCAAGGTGCTGTCTCTGCAGCCTCACCTGACGCCTGGCCCATGTGTTAAAGGGTCTGGAACAGGGGAACCCCTTCCTGTCTCCCTCTCAGCCACCCCAGGAAGACAGAAGGAAGCAGCCCCAACTACTGTGGCCCCCAGTGGCCCCAGAAAAAAAAACCTCCTCAGAGAGATCATTTTCCCTTAGAGAATTTTCAGGAGGCACTAAGCCAGGGAAGGGGCTTCCCAGACACAGGGATGCTAACCCAGAAGCAAAGACACAGCCCCCCAAGAGCCAGTGGCCAAGAACAAGCCCCCCTCTGTGCCGGCAGGGCCCACGGCCTCAGGAGCCGCTCCTCTCCTCCTCCCCTGGCCGAAACATCCACCACCCCCAGAAACAAAGGGAGCCCCTGTCGAACCCCAGAAAACACTCCCTGCACTTCCCCAGGATGCAGCCACAGATGGGGCAAAGGCGTCCCGGCACCTGGGGCCCTCTCCACGGCAGGCCTGCAGCCTGATTCTACCAACAGAGCTGGTAAACAAACACCACATAACTGACAAAGTGAACAAAGGAGAAGCATAACTGCTCGCTTGGACCACACCAAGGAAAACTGGCTTGAAGTTTACATCCTCAAAATAAAACAAACATAAGCAAGGGCCTTATGCCTATGTACCTGTTAGTGCTGGATGTGGTCGCACTGGCAGAGCCTTGAGGCAGCCAGCCCTGGAGCCAGCCCTGCATGCCTGGCCTGTCCGGAGCAAGGCTGCAGGGTCCCAAGCGCAGCCACTGGGGGCCTCAAAGCCTCTGGCCAGCTCCCTCGCCCATCGGGGGGCAGCAGCCGGGCAGATGAGAAAAGTCCTGGGAATCAGCCCAGGAGCTGCTCTGGAAAGGGCCAGTGGCACCCACACGACCAGATGCAAAGCTGTGGCACTCATGGAAAAGGCCAAGGGGCACGGGCAGGGACGGGAGGCCTGGCCACACCTACCTGAGAGCTGGGCCACCTCAGCCGCCCCGGCGTGCTCGGCCTCCCCAGGCCGGCTGTCAGGTGCGTCCTCTCCCAGTCCCAGGTCCATAGGCGGCTCCTGGCTCACGGACAAGGTGGTGACAGTGCTGAGAACCAGGACACCCAGGCCGACCCAGAGCACCACCTGCTGAGATAAAGGCCCCGAGGGCAGAGGTCACAGCAGCACTGGCCACCGCCCAGCACGATGACCGCCTGAGGGGGCCGTGGGAAGAGGTGGGGGTTGGAGCCAGAGCAGCCCTCGGGGGCGGCACATGGGCAGAGGGGATGTCCACACAGGCCGCGCAGCTGCCTCAGGACAACAGCCCCTCCCATGAAGGGGATGGGGCGTGGCCACGCTGACCACCATGGGGCATCATCAGGCCTGATGTGTGTGGCCCCAAACTGATTGACGGGAGTGCCACTGGCAGCCTCCTCACTGGGCCCGGTCTGTGGCCTGTGCTGCCTTTGACTCATTGGCCAAAGCTGCCCGAGTGGCGGCAAGGGGGCTGTGGGAGGGCTAGGGGTTTCAGGAGCTGCAGGAAAAAGGAAGCCTGAAAAGAGGGCTGCTGTGTAGGAAACAGAGGGGCCTGCTGGCCAGGAGAGGCTGGAACCCACCTTGCCAGCCTCTGAGAGCCTGGCATTAGACAGGCCCACTCCCATTCCTGCAGAAGTCAGGCCCCTAAACCCCTCTAGCAAAAGGGACAAGAATCTGCGGCAGCCATGGTACATGAAGGGAGGAACCCTGCCCACACCCTCCCCAGGCGTGTGCCTCTGAGGGACACTCACTGAGGAAACAAATCGCACCGGCCCCCAAATGTCCCCCAGACCCGGCTCCCCAGTGGCCTGGACATGCCCAGACATGGAGAGGGCTGGGGAAGGAGGCACTCTCCGCCTCAGCTGTGGGGCAGGTACAGCTGAATTCAGACTCTGCCAGCTTCCAAGGGGTGTCCTTGCTGCCCCCACTTGTGTTAGACCCCCCCTTCCACCACACCTGCTGCCTCAGGTCATGGGACCCCATCCACTCCCACAGCTCGTGCTACTTAAAACATGCCCATGCGGGAGCAGCTCTCCTCCACAGTATTTACACAGCGGTGGCCGGCTGTGTGCTCGGCCTGGTCCTCTCATTTCCCTGGGGCCCACAGAACTTGGTGGGAGAGGGACTGTCACCCTGTCCTGCCCTCAAGCCCAGGGAGGCCACTGCTACTTCACCGTCACATGGCCTCAGAGCCAGGATTCAAGATCCTTCTCGGAGAATATTCCTGTTTGCTAATGCTGCCATTTTGCAAAACACCAAAAATGGATTGGCTTTTATAAAGGGGGTTTATTCCGTTACAAAGTTACAGTCTTAAGGCCATAAAGTGTCCAAAGTAAGGTATCAACAATAGGCAGGCACCATCACTGGAGGATGGCCATTGGCATCTGAAAACCTCTGTTAGCTGGGAAGGCACATGGCTGGCACCCACTTGCTCCCAGGTTGCATTTCAAAATGGCCTTCTCCAAAATGTTGCTCTTGAGGCGTTTTGTCCTCTGAGCTGCAGCTCCTCTTCAAAATGTCACTCTCAGTTGCTCTCCAAAATGTCACTCACAGCTGCTCTGTGTCTGGGCCTGTATAGCTCTTCTCAAAGTACTCCAGCGATCCAATAAAGACCCACCCTAAGTGGGTGGGGCAATACCTCCATAGAAATACCCTAATGAAAGGACTCACCCACAGTTGATTGAGTCACATCTCCATGGAAACACTGAACCAATAGGTTCCAGCCTAATCAACACTAATATGTCTGTCCCCACAAGACTGCATCAAAGATAATGGCTTTTCCTGGAGGCCATAAAATATACAAACTGGTACAGTGCTTTCTTGCCACCCATCCTACAGCTGTGGCAGCTGGAAAGTGTTAACGTAACCAGCCAAGTGCCTTTACCTTTATGTCAGATGCATTTTAGGGGCTGCTCACATAGGGGACCATGCGGGACTGGGGTTCTGCGGCAGGCTCCTGGAGGTCTCAGGCGGGAGCAGGGAGCCCCAGAGCTCATGAGGTTCCAGTGAGACAGCTGCCCCTGTTGTCATTCCAGAACTGTCTTCCTTCCCTGACCAACTGCTGAGAGACTCGGGCAGAATCATGTTTTCGCTCAAGGGCCCTTCCTAAGATCTTGTAATTATCCCTGGTGTTCCAAGAGGTCCAAGTGGGGAGGTAAGTGTTTTTGGTAACTTCCCAGCAAGCTCATTTCTGTTGTTGCCCAGAGAAGTGGGAGTTACAGCCAGGGGCCGCCACCCTGAGGGCACAGTTTAAGAAAGTTAGCCCCAGACACTGGCACTGCTGCTTCCTGCAGGGTGGGTCCCCATCGAGGGCCTGGATTTGGGGTGGGTGACGAGGGTGGAGCAGGGACGGGCCATAGCACCTGGTTCTGGCTTCAAGCCTCGGGCCATGGGTGACTCCCTGTGGGTCTCCCTGACTGCCACCCCCTACCAGGAAGTGCTGGCCACCTCAGTGGATTGAAAAGGTCTTTTTATATAATTTTTAATCTATTTTGGTTGCCTCTGGATACCATCGCGTTCTGAATTTTTTCTGAATGCTAAGAATGAGGTCACTCACTGATCCCTTGGTGCACGGTTGAAGCCGAACACCCGGATGTTTCCAAGAAACTGGGCAGGGCGGGGGGCTGTTGAACTCTTGCCCCTGAGCTCCACGTAGCGTGGAACCTGCAGATTCCCCTCAGACAGCGAAGGGCACACACTGGACGGTGTCCCTGAGTCCACCATGGGGACCTGGGTCACCTGCTGCTCCATGGGCTGGCTGGTGGTCACCGCGAGGGGCTCAGCAGCCACGTGCTGTCCCACAGGTGTGCAAGGCGCACTGGAGCAAGTGCACTGTCCAGAGGGGCCGGGTGGGCAGCAGGGGCCAGCAGACTTTCTTCCCAGAGGTCCTCCTGGGTCAGTGCCCCCGGGAGAGCACAGGTCCTTCATGTGGAAGCCTGCCTTCTCTAGTTGTTGCCAACCCTGGAAAGTCTCACCACTTCTTTTCAAAGGATATTTTTAAAGGAATCAACATAACTCTCTGTGTTGGTTTGTATATATTATGTCCCCCAGAAAAAGCCATATTCTTTGATGTAATCTTGTGGGGGCAGACATATTAGTGTTGATTAGGTTGGAACCTACTGACTGTTTCCATGGAGATGTGACCCACCCAACTGATTGACACCTTTGATTAGGGTGTGACCTCTTGATCGAATGTTTCCATGGATACGTGGCCACATCCACTCAGTGTGGGTCTTGACTAATTCACTGGAGTCCTACAAAAAGATCTCACAAACAGAGGGACCGCAGAGCAACTGAGAATGACATTTTGAAGAAAAGCTGCAGCTAAGAGGACAAAATGTCCCAAGAGCAACACTTTGGAGAAAGCCATTTTGAAACACAACCTGGGAGCAAGCAGACACCAGCCATGTGCCTTCCAAACTAACAGAGGTTTTCCGGATGCCAATGGCCTTTCTCCAGAGAAGGTACCCTGCTGTTGACGTGTTACCTTGGACACCTTATGGCCTTAAGACTGTAACTGTGTAAACAGAAAACCGCCTTTACAAAAGCCAATCCATTCCTGGTGTTTTGCAAAACGGCAGCATTAGCGAACTGGAACAAGCACTTACCTGAGAGAGGACCTCAAACCACAAGGTGCTCCGAAAGAGGATCAGGGACGGCAGGTTGGAGGAGACCCCCAAACCACACACTTCCCTGCACCCCGTCCTGCCCTTCCAGCCTGACTGAAGCAGCCTCTCCCAGCAAGAAGGGGTGCCGTGCCCATTGTAATGGGAAAACTAATGCCCCCAGCATCCGAGAACATGATGACACATGTCCATGGAGAAAGCGGCTAACCAGGGCCAACTTACAGAGAAGGATGAGGGTCAAGTCGTGCGACTGGGACATGCACAGAAGGAAATCGTGGCACAGGAGCCAACTCTGACTCCACAGGCCCCTCCAGGCCTCACACCTCCCCACAGGGAGTTCAGCCCAAGTGCTGCACAAACCCCTCGGGGGTTGGGAGGCTGTCCCCCTCCCCTTTTTGGGGGCACCCACTCAGCTTTCTGAGGCAACTCGCTGCCCCCTGGCCCACCTGGAGCTGTCCTAACCGACCAGGTAGCACCCCTCCAGGCTCTCATGGCTTTGCTTTGAAGAAACACTGTGGGCCTGTTAACCCCCAGGTGGGGAGACGAGCAGCCCCCAGGTGGTGGGGTGCCATGGGAATGGTGCGCAACAGGTCCGTCTGGACCACGGGTGAAAGCTGCCAGGTGGCCCACACACACATCTTGCTTTGCTGCCAGAACCAGGACAAGCACCCAAGCCCCCCACACGAGTGCTTCAGGCTCCTGCAAGTAAACGGCACAGCACCAGCACCCACAGCCACGAGAACAACGCAAGGGACAGTGTTTGGGCCGTGTGCCTCTGATGAGGCTGGCATCTGAAGGCCACCTGTGGAACGTCTGCCAATGGGAATCGGACGTCAGTTCAAAGACCCTGATCCTGGAAGAAGGTGGTGAGTGCACGGGACAGAGCCCAGGAAAGAGCACACTGAACACGGGTGGCTGCAGCCTCTGCTTGGGGGATGGGGAGGCTGCTGCAGGGCACACCCTCACCTCTGGACCCCCGACTCTTCGATGCCTACACCTTCCAGGTACAACTCTGTGCATGAGAAACCAGTGCACAAGGTGGGTTAGAGGCACACCTGGTGGTCAGGTGTCAGCTCGCCATCACCCCCGCTGACTCCAGCCCAAGCCTCCATGAAGAAAAGGCGAGTCTGTTCTGCATGTCTCAGCCAAGGCCCGGGGAGACCTGGGGCAGGGCCGGGGCCCCTCCAGGAGCGATCTGCGGTCTCCAGACAACTTCCAAGGATGTCTTCATGACACACAAGGATAAATTTGGCACATAAATCATAAACCACAAAGCTGGCAGCACGGGAGCCCGGGCGGGTGGGCAGGCGCGGGCCTCGACCCTGCATCGGCTGCTGGTCTCTGCACTGAAATCTGCGTGGCGTCGTCCCAACCCCCGGAGGGCGCAGATGCTGCTCTCTGGCCGCAGTCAGACACCCCCAGCCCAGCAGGTCGCTGTTTAGTTATTTATGTACCTAGGAGCCTGGGGATCCACTTTCCTGGCCCATGCTCAGCTCTGGGATCCTCCGAGAGTCCCGCTCTAGGGAGTGGCCTCATGTGAGCCGAATGACTCGAGTCCTCCACGAAGGCTGTTCTCCACCTTCCCAGGACATCAGACGTCCCTTCCCATCCGAATACGGCTGATGCCTGCCCGTGAGCTGCCTTTAGGTGGGCGAGCGCCCTCTCCCCAGGCCATGAGGGCACGGCCATGTAGACTTTTCACCACCACTTGCCCCCTTGCTGGCTTCAGCATGGCAGCGCACCAGCTCCGGACCACTGCCCACGTGTCCACCCAGGCCCAGGGTCAGAGCCCAGTGGACTCACCAATGTTCGGGGCAAAGTTTCGCCTCACCCTGCGAAGGGCCAGCTGGGCTTCCGGGCCTCTCGATGACCCCTCTGAGGTGACTTCCCAGACGCACCTTCAGAGGCACAGCCCTGAGCCACCCGTCACACATGGGCTCCCTTTTTGGGCCCTTCTTGGGGTCCCTGGGCTGGGAACGAGTTCTATACTGTGGAGGAGGGTGGTACCGCTCTGAGCGCAGGCCCCAGGCCATGGCTGCCGCGAGCTGCTCAGCCCTCGGCCACGTCCCCAGGGTGCAAACCTCAAACCCTAACTGTTGCATGTGGGCGGCAGGTACGGCAGCACACGAGGGAGTGCACGCTGTGGTCACACCACCCAGCGTCTCTGCAGGAGCCCGTGGGAAGCAGGATGCTGCGTGGAGACCATGCCGCCTTCTCCCCACGGCCAATGAGCCCTCAGGAAGCTGCGTGCACTTGCTAGGTTTAAGGAGCAGAGAAAACGAGCCAGGCTGATGCCCCCAAATGCAAATGCACATATGCCGTGTCCGTACACACGTGGGGGTGTGCGAAGAGGCACGTCCTGTCCTACATGTCAGGCCACTGCTGGCGTCAGGGCAAACGTCACTCGACCCCGTCCCGGCACCCACCATCAGGAAGGCAGCATCCAGCCTTCACAGTGCAGCACCATGGCTGGGGGCAGATGGCACAACAGACAAGGGGACAGGAGAGCAGTAACAGCTGCACAGGAGGCAGTGACCTTATCGTCCACTGCAGGTGACGTCACTGATGGGGAGCCCAAGAGGAGCAGGGAGACATGTGGAGGCGCCAACGCAGAGCAGACCATGGCCTCAGCCCCGGGCAGAAGGAGCAGAAGGAGGGGGACGCCAGGCCAGCAGGAGCAGAGGCGGAGCCACAGAGACGGTGACCTGGCGCCAGGCCCCGCTCCTGGACTGGAGAGTTCACACATCACAGAAGACATTGAAGATGCTGTCCGAAGACACCAATGCTTCCTAAATTAATCTACAGCGTCAGTGCAATCTCAACTGGACGAAAAAAGATCTAATTTCATTAGAATCAGATCAGCTGATTCCAACACTTGTACAGAAAATAAATAAGCAAGAAAAGCCAGAAAAGTCAGTAAGGGCGAGGAGAGGAATTAGAATTCAAATATCACACAGAGCTACTTCGCGGTGCAGAGTGTGCTACTACAAAGCTGTAAGAACTGAAGCAGTACAGGAGGGCAGGGACCGACAGACCTACCAATAAATTAAACAGAAGCCTCAAACTAGGCCTGAGTATGTTCAAGAATTTAATATATAAGGATATCCACTGGGTGTCTCACAGCAAAATAAAATACAGATGGAGCCAAAATTTAAGTGAAAAAATGAAGCTGTGAAAACATTAGAAGAAATGAAGGAAGACTTTTTAAAAAATAGTATTAAAATGGGGAAGATCTTTCTAATTATGACTTTTCTTCCCTTTAAGTCTGATGGACTTAAAAAACCGGGACTTGACAAATAGGAAGAATATCTGCCCTATGAGAGAGAACGGGCTGATCTCCCCAGTATAAGGAGCCCTAAAGCCTCCAGTTACGGCGGAAGAGCTGGTGTCAGACTTGTGTTCCTGTCTGAAACAGCAATGGCGGCTGGACACAAACATGGAAGGTGCCTGACAGAAGCCGCAGCGAATATCCTGGAGAGCTGAGGCACAGGGGCGAGCCAAGCACTGCAGCCTGGGAAGTCAGGCTGCTTCCCCCATGGAGCACTTACCAGCGGGTGGTGCTGAGCAGAGGGGGATGGAGTCATGGCCTGGGGTCTGCGCCAACTCCTGGGGCTGGGGACCAAGAATTAGGAACGAGGGCTTGCTCCCCATCAGCCTTGGGGCACTGAGCCCAACGTTCACCAAACCCCGCTACCACCACTGAGGCATGTGTCAGCTCCCAGCTGTGCGGAAACCTAAGCAGAGCACAGCTGCAGGGGGGTGGGGGTGGGAGAGAGCTGGCAGGGACTCCCACACCCTCATGGCAATGGCCTTCAGCAGGGACCTGGGAGGGCTAGGCCTGGGGTCAGGGGAAACTGGAAGCTGACCTGCCTCAGCATGAGTTGGGAGCCTGGCCCACACACTCCCCTCAGGGTAGATGACATCGTCCAGAGGAGCAACGATGTTTCCTGCACAACATCCACAAACTACCAAGCACGCCAGGAGACAGGACCAAACGGAAAACCAAGGGCTGTGAAGGACAGATGTGGCCCGATATATGTAAGTACTGACTGTTGGGACTAATAGTAAGTTGTCTTATCTGGGAGATGATAAGGAAAAAAAACTAATATAAGGTGGCCTCCAACGAGTCAAGGACTCATGTTAGAATACTGCATGGAACCACTAAAAGAACAGAAAAGAATGTATAACCAACAAGATAATAGCGGGAAAATGAATAAATATTAAAAACACTTGATTTATCCAAGAAATGGCAAGAAAAAGAACAGAATCCAGCCATATGCTACTTACAAGAGGCACATCTTAAATATAAGGGCATAGACAGATCACAAGAAAAAGGATGAATAAAGCTATATATACTGTAAAACTACTAACCCAAAAGAGAGCTGGGTTAGCCACACTGTTACCAGA
This sequence comes from Bradypus variegatus, assembly GCA_004027775.1. Classification (NCBI taxonomy): domain Eukaryota; kingdom Metazoa; phylum Chordata; class Mammalia; order Pilosa; family Bradypodidae; genus Bradypus; species Bradypus variegatus. The sequence goes on from PVKY010001162.1 coordinate 30,495, forward strand.
CAAGGAAGACCTGAAGGCAAGAAGCATTTCCATAAAGGGTCAAAGCGACAAGAAGCTACAACAGTCCTAAACCTGTATGCTCCGAACAACATAGCTTCAAAATAAGCAGCAAAAATCCAAACATAGCTTCAAAATAAGCAACAAAAATGGACAGAACTGAAAGGAGAAATAAGCAAATCTACAAGCACATAATGTGAGCATTACCAGAACTTTCCCATAGCTGCTAAACTGCAGAAAATCAAAATCGTGGTAGCAACTTTAACCTAACCAGTTCATACAAGTCCTGCAGACCAGAGCCCACTGGGCCTTTGTCAAAACAGACCAAACACTGGACCCAAAACAAGTCTCGAAGAATTGCAAAAGTACTGAAATTCTTCAGTGTGTATTCTCCAACACAATGGAATTAAACTTCAAATAAACAAAAGAAATTACTAGGAAATGCCTAAATGTTTCAAAATCAAGCAACACACTTCTCAAGAATCCATGGTCAAAGAAGAAATCACAATGGAAATGAGGAAATGTTGTGAACAGGATGATAACATCAGTTCTTCCGAATCCGATCTACAGAGGTGATGGATTCCAATCAAAACCCCAACACGAGGAAGTCAACGAGCCAAGGTGAATTTTAGTTGGAAATGCAAGGGGCCAGTGATGGGAAAGACTGTCTTGAAGAAGAAAGCTGGAGGACTTCTGCTAGCCGACACTGGGACTCATCATAAAGCTACAGCAATTAGGGCAAGACAGAGTGGCCCAAGGGGAGACAGGCCAGGGGTGAGAGGGGCCCCCAACAGATGCACCTACACACTGGCTAGGTGGCCTGCAAGCACGGTGCCACTGCAATGCCACAGGGACAGGACAGCACTGAACAAACCAGAAGGCCAGAGAGGGAAAGGCACAATAAAAGAGCTCCCGCAGTATAACACAGATTATCTTCATGACCTAGAGGTAGGTAAAAATCTCTTAAAAAGATTGCAGCACTGGGCTGCATTAAAATTAAGAACTTCTATTCATCAAAATGAAGCAAAAATGCAGCCAAGAGTGAAAGAAAAGATTTGCAATACATATTTCTGAAAAAGGGCTAGTATCTAGGATCGATTAGAAACTCCCACAAGACAATATGAAGAAGACAGACAACATAAAAGGAAGAACAGGCCAAAGACTCGAAAGTCAACACACAAGCTGCGCACACGGCTAGTCTGCGTAGGAAAGATGTGCGAGCGTCCGTCCCCGCCAACTGCAGGCCCCACGAGGTTGGTCAGACGAGCTGCGGTGGCCGAGAGGGATGAGCGCATGATGAGCACCCAGGGCTGTCTTGAAGTGCTGGAGGGACCAGGCAGCACATGGCTGGGAAGGGCCACTGGTGCTGAGCATCCACAGCCTCCTGGCCCAGCACCCCCTCCCGGCGAGTGAGCAACAAAAGGAAGGTTCCGAGCAGGGCCCAGGACAGCTCCACGTCGGAGATAGCTGCTCGACCACAGAAGAAGGAATAAACATACTGCAGTAAATTCACAACCTGGAAGAGCCTACAGCAGTGAGAAGGAACCAAGTGCCAGAAGCCGTGCATGACGAGAACACACCATGGCACCCATTTCACTTGAAGGACAGGCAAAATGTCTCTGAGGAGTAGGAAGACAGCAGAGCAGTAATTGGGGGTGGGATGGCTTGGGGAGTCCTGGAAGGCGGCGGGGATGTCCTTTGTAAAAAGTGCCGTAAGCTTTGCCGGTCGGAATCACGTGCTCCCCTGTGTGTATGTCACACACTTCAGAAACTGCTACAATGGCAGTATCAACAAGAAAAAGCACCCATGCCGCATAGCAAAATGAGTTAAAGACATGGCCAGTCCCAGAAACTGCAATGCAAGTGGCTTTCAGACCCCTGGAAAGATGCTCCGGTCATCCCAGGAGGCCGGAGCACCTCTCCCCTCAGCCCGGTCGACTTGACAGGCGCGTGGCAGCAGGAAGCGACAGCCAGCTGAGCTCGGGAAGTCTGGGGCAGATGCCGCCACGGGGATTCCACTTCCAGCACCTTCCTTTCCTGCAGATACATTCTCAGACACACAGGTACTTGCTCTAGCTGTGTCTGTCACAGCCAGAGATCAGAGGCGCAACACCATCGGGGACTCAAGTTACGGCATATTCCTTCAGGGTAACCCTCTAAAGCAGATGAAAATAGCAAGGCAGCCCTGCAGGTACAATGTGGGACAAAATGTAAGGGCTTGAAGCAAAAGAAGCAGGAAGCTGTGCTACCATTTAATTTTTTAAAAAGTGCAAGCACACACACACGGACATGCTCCCCTTGTGCATGCAGACGTCTCTCCAGGGATACACCCGGAGGGGTGGGAGGCTTGACGTCAGGAGCATGGACATGCACCGTCCAGTCACAAATGGACACACACCTGGGGGGAAGCTCTGAGAACGCGACACTCAGCTCAGCAGGTGCAACACAGAGGCCCCAGCGCACATGAGCTCAGCCTGATCCTCACGACCTGAGGCCCGGGCAAGGGCGCTGCTCCCTCCCGCCTTGCCCACCTGGCACCCACCTGGGAGGCAAGGGTGCTTCTGTGGGTCTTCCTGTAGATCAGGGCCGGGCAGATGAAGCAGATGAGGCTGCCTGTGGTTGCGCCTGTGAGGCCGAGGACTGTCTCCACTAGGGGCAAGAGGGGTGGGTGATGCGGAGGCACCTCGAGGACTTGGGGGTCCGACCATCAGGCACCAATAGGGGCTGGAGAGGTACCTCCAAACCCACAGGGACCCGCAGGGGTGCGGCACTCGCCATCCTGTTCTGGGCAGGCAGCCACCACAAGAGCCCTGGTGCTGGCGCAGCAGCTGTGGGGTCCTGGGTGACTCCCGCCTCATCAGGAGGGGTCAGCGCCCCTGCTGGGTGCCCTGGGGTCTAAGTGAGGGGGTAGGAGCAGTGTCTTCTCAACGTCCTGCACACAGCGGGCTCAGCGCCCAGCAGCCCTCCTTCCCCAGGGGCGTCTGTCCCTCAGACTCATTGTCCTGAGAATGGGATGGATGTTTCCTGCCCATGCCAGGGGCCAGATCCTCAGTGTGGCTGCACGTCACTCTCCTGCCTGTCACTCGGTGAACACTCTGGCGGGACATTTGCCACACATGTAAAAGCCAGGGGCGAGCAGGGCAGGGTGTGGAAGGGGATCTCTGGCTCGTTCTCTGAAGAGGGCACATGTCACATCCCCTCAGTATCTGATGACAGTGAGCTTTGTGCTGTCTGCCAGGGACCAGGTACATTTGACAAAACAAATCTTGCTTCGGGTCTCAACAAAATGACGAGTCTCCAGTAGAGAGACTCGCATCACAACTGTTAACTACATGCCGGGCCTGTGCTCAGGTCTCAGAGTGTGTGGGCTTCCACCGAGCAGCTGGATTTTATTCCCTTCCCTTCTCTGCGGGCCAAAGGGAAAACTCACCTGGAGTCTCCACTGACTATTTTAGGAGACCCGAGGGTAACAACAGGGTGAGGCTCTGGGGTCCCTGGCTGAATGCTGAAACATGATGCAGGGGTGCGAGGCCCAGGGGTCCTACATGTCAAAGCAAGAGCGGAGAAGCAGGGGAGAGGAGCAGCCAGCAGGAGGCAGCGCTGAGCCTTACCATTGGGGATCATGATCCCGCCAACCATGGTTCCAAACACAATCGACAGGGTGAGCACCTTAAATCGGAGCGGGGGCATGTACCCCCCAGCGGCAAAGGTCCCGTCTTTCTGCTGCATGAAAGAAAATAAAAACAGGGGTTGGGAAATGACCAGTTCCCTCTAACATGCTCCCATAAAGCAGCACTGTGCAGGGTCCTGCTGAGCCCACCCAACAGGCCTGCATGTGGGGCAGGAGGGGCGACTCCACCTGCCAGCTCCCTGGGACAATCAGGGAGGTGTCACTGGCACAGTCAGATCTGGTTGTGCACCTTTAACATGAACCTGCAACGTGACCCTGCAAACGGCACAGAGGCAGGGGCTGCTTTCCACATCGTGGACGGAACGTAAATTTTACAACTTCGTTGTGAAATGTTAACAGCAAGTCGTTCCATTTTCTTGTCTGCTTTTAGAGCCACCCACGCTACAGGAGAAGCTGACAGGTGCCACGTGGTCTGAGGAAGCCAGCAGTTCTCAGTCTGGCCTCAGGAAGCAGCTCGACTGCGGATGTCAGGGCGAGGCTGACACACACACACACACACACACACGCAGCTGC
>PVKY010001163.1:0-34668 GCA_004027775.1 Bradypus variegatus
GATTTCTTTATATATACAAGATATCAGTCTTTTGTTGGATACATGGTTTCCAAAAACTTTTTCCCATTGAGTTGGCTGCCTCTTCATCTTTTTGACAGATTCCTTTGAGGTACAGAAACTTCTAAGCTTGAGGAGTTCCCATTTCTCTATTTTTTCTTTTGTTGCTTGTGCTTTGGGTGTAAAGTCTAGAAAGTGGCCGCCTAATACAAGGTCTTGAAGATGTTTCCCTACATTATCTTCTAGGACTTTTATGGTACTGTCTTTTATATTGAGATCTTTGATCCACTTTGAGTTAATTTTTGTGTAGGGTGTGAGGTCGGGATCTTCTTTCATTCTTTTGGATATGGATATCCAATTCTCCCAGCCCCATTTGTTGAAAAGACTGTTATGTCCCAGTTCAGTGACTTTGGGGGCCTTATCAAAGATCAATTGGCTGTAGATCTGGGGGTCTGTCTCCAAATTCTCAATTCAATTCCATTGATCAATATGTCTATCTTTGTTCCAGTCCCATGCTGTTTTGACAATTGTGGCTTTATAATAAGCTTCAAAGTCAGGGAGTGTAAGTCCTCCCATTTCGTTTTTCTTTTTTAGAGTGTCTTTACCAATTCGGGGCATCTTCCCTTTCCAAATAAATTTGATAAGTAGCTTTTCCAAGTCTGCAAAGTAGGTTGTTGGAATTCTGATTGGGATTACATTGAATCTGTAGATGAATTCGGGTAGAATTGACATCTTAATGACATTTAGCCTTCCTATCCATGAATATGGAATATTTTTCCATCTTTTAAGGTCCCCTTCTATTACTTTTAGTAGAGTTATGTAGTTTTCTTTGTATAGGTCTTTTACATCTTTGGTTAAGTTTATTCCTAGGTACTTGATTTTTTTTTAGTTGCTATTGAAAATGATATCTTTTTCTTGAGTGTCTCTTCAATTTGTTCATTTCTAGCATTATAGAAACATTACTGACTTACGTGCATTAATCTTGTATCCTGCTACTTTGCTAAATTTGTTTATTAGCTCTAGTAGCTGTATCATCAATTTCTCAGGGTTTTCAAGATATAAGACTGTGTCATATGCAAACAATGACCGTTTTACTTCTTCCTTTTCAATTTGCATGCCTTTTATTTCTTTGTCTTGCTGGATTGCCATGGCTAGCACTTACAGCACAATGTTGAATAACAGTAGTAACAGCGGGCATCCTTGTCTTGTTCCTGATCTTAGAGGGAAGGCTTTCAGTCTCTCACCATTGAGTACTATGCTGGCTGTGGCTTTTTCATATGTGCTCTTTATCATATTGAGGAAGTTTCCTTCAATTCCTACTTTTTGAAGTATTTTTATCAAAAAGGGATGTTGGATTTTGTCAAATGCTTTTTCAGCATCTATTGAGATGATCATTTGATTCTTCTCTTTTGATGTGTTAATGTGTTGTAATATATTGATTTATTTTCTTATGTTGAACCATCCTTGCATGCCTGGAATGAACCCCACTTGGTCATGGTATATGATTTTTTTAACGTCTTTGGATTTGATTTGCAAGTATTTTGTTGAGAATTTTTGCATCTATATTCATTAGAGAGATAGGCCTGTAGTTTTCCTTTTTTGTAGAAACTTTGCCTGGTTTTGGTATTAGATTGATGTTAGCTTCATAAAATGAGTTAGGTATTCCTTTTCCTTTGATGTTTTGAAAGAGTTTAAGTAAGATGGGTGTCAGTTCTTTTTGGAAAGTTTGGTAGAATTCCCCTGTGAAGCCATCTGGCCCTGGGCATTTATTTGTGGGAAGCTTTTTGATGACTGATTGGATCTTTTGCTTGTGATTGGTTGGTTGATATCTTCTGTTTCTTCTCTGGCCAGTCTATGTTGTTCATGTTTCCAGGAAATTGTCCATTTCCTCTACATTATCGAGTTTGTTGGCATACAGTTGTTCATAATAGCCTCTTATAATTTTTTTTTTGGGGGGGGGATCCGCAGTATTGTCACCTTTCTCATTCATTATTTTGTTTATGGTCTTATCTCTTTTAGATTTTGTCAGTCTAGCTAGGGGCTTGTCAATCTTGTTGAACTTCTCAAAGAACCAACTTTTGGTGTTATTTATTCTCTCTGTTGCTTTTTTGTTCTCTATGTCATTTATTCCTGCTTCAATCTTTGTTATTTCTTTTCTTCTACTTGGTTTAGGATTGGTTTGCTGTTCATTTTATAGCTTCTTCAGTTGATCCATTAGTTCTTTGATTTTGGCTCTTTCTTCCTTAATGTATGTGTTTATTTAGTGCTATAAATTTCCCCCTCAGTACCGCTTTTGCTGCATCCCATAGGTTTTTGGTATGTTGTGTTCTCATTTTCATTCATCTCTATATATTTAGCAATTTCTCTTGCTATTTCTTCTTTAACCCACTGATTGTTTAGTTGCATGTTGTTTAACCTCCAGGTATTTGTGAATTTTCTAAGTCTCTGGTGGTTATTGACTTCTAACTGTATTCCATTGTGGTCAGAGAATGTAATGCACTCTTTTAATGTCATCATTTGCATCTTCTGAGTTCCTTTGCCCTTGAGCAAACCCCAGCACAAATCCACTTGAGCTCTGAGGGCCCCCTCCACTTCTACTCTGCCCCCCACCGCCCCAAGGAGAATCCCTGACACCTTCTTTGGGTCTCCTGGCCAAGAAAATTGTATATCAAGCTTTACTTTGTGTTGGTTCTATTATAAAAAACAATAGGTATTTTTTCAAATCTAAATATAAAGTTATTACATTGAATAAGCTTTTCCAAACTACATGCTCTGTATTCAGATCAGTGCTCCTTAAAAGGGTGTGTCTGTCCCCCTTGGGAATTCTGAGATGCTTTCACTATAAAAACATCAGTCTGGAGAGAAAGAGCCTGGCTGGAGCTCAAGGGTGTGAGCGGGGACCTGATTGTGTGCATTTGTGGGGTGCACAGTCGTTCCTTCCTGGCTACCCCATCCCCATGTGGGGTCCCAGCCCACAGCTGCTCTGCCACTGTCTGTATGAGCAATGTACCACTTTTCCCGGCCTTCTCCAATAGATGCTCACAAATATTTTGTCAAGTTGTCTGACTGCTATTGATGTATTCTAAACAGATAGACTTGGCCTCCAAGGAAGGGAAGGACAGTGTGGTTGGGTGGTGCTGAATGAGGGCAGAGCTCTGGCTTGTGAGACAGGAGACTGTGAACCTCATCTCCTCATCTGCACTTTGGGCACATGGATGACCTGGGTCCTCCCACCTTCCACTGAGTTGTCATCCTTGGTTGAGATGATACATAAGGAAGCATCTAGAGGCCTGGCCACACACACCTTGGAAGTAGAGCAGTGCGTAGGTGCAGGGATACAGGAAATGAGGCTGAGCATGTGTAAGATGCAGGGATGCAAGAGGTGACACTGAGCATGCATAACGCACAGGGATGTGGGAGGTGATCCTAGCAGTGTATTAAGGGGCAGAGGTGCAGGAAGTACTGGCTCCCCAGAGCTGGAAGAAGCCTTAGGGATACTGCCTGGGCTGATGGTTCTCAAGGCTCCGGAGAAGGCAACCCCCAAACCAAGTCATGACTAAACCTCTGTGTGCCTTGGCCTCCCACCTTCTTGCATGTCATTCTCTTCTATCATTCCAGGCCCACTTCTGTCCTGAAAAATAATTAGTTGACATTAATATCTAATTGCCAGCTCCCTCTGCCATTTGCCCCTGCCAATACCCCCAGGAAAAGCAAAAGGAATGGCTGCTTTGAACCAGATCCCCAGGAAGCCTTAGCTGTAGCCTTGCACATCACATGGAGAGAACATAATGCTGGGCCCAGCTGTTTGTGCTTGCCCATGGCTTGCCTCTGAACAAAGCTCAAAGGACCAGGGCTGGACCAAGAAAGCAGTGAGATTTGCACAGAGTATCTGAGCAGACAGGAGCAGCAAAGGGAAGATTTTGTTTTGTTTTACAGGGAACTGAAGAGAGGAGTGCTTTGGCTCTGGGATCTGTCAAAGAACTGAATATGAAAATAAAGGGAACAGACAAGGGACAAACTGCTCGTGTGAAGACGTCTCAGGGAAACAGGAGAATCAGTTGTGCTCAGCTAGTTTTGTAACATTAAGCGGGGTTGTTATTAGTGATGGTGAATACACCACCCCAGCACGCAGAGGGAGGTGAGCTCTGTCGCTGCTGAAGCTGATTAGACTGGAGATTAATCCTGGAGTGGATGATGACTGCTAGATGCCTGGAGCAGGGCGGGGGGCACTGGGGCTGCAGCCACGCACAGGGGAGGGGGGGCCTGCCCTATGGCTTGGCGGGTTGGGTGGCTGAGGGGCTGCCATGGGGAAGCAGAGAGCCCCTCAGCCTGGAGCCCAGCTGGGCTCAGGACACAGATCCCACCCAGCTCCAGCTGTTTGACCTTGAGCAAGTCACTTGACCTTTCTGACCCACAAGGATCTTTTTTTTTTTTTATGGAGAAGGAAATAGGCTCAGAGGGGCTAAAAGTACCTTCCAACATGGTTGAGAAGTTCAGGGAGATGGATGTGGATGCAAGGAACTAGGAAGCCTCTTGAGTTCTTTGTGAGAATTTGGGGACTGTCTGGGGTTTAACATGAGGACCCCTCACTCCAGCTTCTAAGAGTGTCACCTGGATCCAGGGCCAGAGTTGATGAGATTCACTCCTTTCCTCCTTAAAAGCATCAGGGTCCTCCAGAGCCCTCCATGTAACCCAACATCTTGGAGGCCCCTTGTCTATGAACCAGCATCTTAGAGATAGCTTGTTATGAACCAATGTCTTGGAGGCGCCTTGGCTCTGAACATCTTGGAGGCAGAGGCAGCTCAGAAGTGGAGGGAAGGGTCTGGGGGAGGTGGGAGGTTGTACAGCTCCAGGCTGCTCCACAGTCTCTCCTGAGTCCTTGCAGCTCTAGGTCTTCCTGGATCCGCTATGAACCTGCCTGCTTCTTCCAGGCCCCAGGGCACAGGTTTTGGAGCATTTACCCTGGCCTCGATTCATCTGGTCTAATCCTTAGAGACCAAGCATAGAGAGTCCAAGTAGACAAACCTTGTCACTCAGGACAGCCCTAGGTGTTTTTTAGGCTCCCAAAGTCATCAGTGACAACTCTGAGATGCAGCTCAATGCCCCACCTCCTTTCACTCCCCCAAGTTACCTAAGGTCAGGGGCCCAGGTGGCCTGTTCTTGGTTGGGTTCCAGCCCCTGACACATGCCTGACCCCTGGCCTGGCTCAGTGGATACTGGGTGCTAACTCACTGACTAGAAGTATGCATTAGCTACAACTACTATTGTTGTTTCCCTTCAGCTCCCAAACTACACTTCCCACAATGGTCTGGACCCTCCCTCCTGCCTTGTCCCTGGTAAGCACTTGAGACCCTGCTCAAGTCCCACGTCTTCCCGTAAGTGTCTCCTTCCCTATGACCTTCTCAGAATACTGGGGTGCCCTGGACACCTCAGGGTCTAGTACAGAGCAAAACTATTTTACTGCCTTCATGGTCTGACTCCTCAGCCCCTTTGGGTGTGCTGAGCCACCTTGGGGGGTGGGAACTTCTCACTTCCTCTACCTCCTGCTACCAGGCCTGGTGCGAAGCTGAACACAGATGAGGCTGAAACGACTAGTTCATTGGATGGTAAATAAAGGCACTCACTGTAAAATCTCAGGCCACGTTATCTGGGCTTGGATAACCTGAGCCTTCAGCTCCATCCCCTTTCTAGGCATAGCCTTTTGGCCTTTTGCTGCTTATTAGAAGCTTTATGACCAGAATTGCAAGAGTGAGGAACAGAAGACATTAAACTGATTTTTAAAGGAAGGGCTAAAGTTTTGCCTTTTTGTTTTGTTTTGTTTGCCTCTATCATCATCATCATCATCACTGCCGCCACCACCAACGCTGCCACCATCCTCATCATCACCATCCATCCGTGCACCCCAAAATATTATTTGACACTCTTCTGCCTGTGGTTTTCTAGTAGGCACTGAACCAAATGAAATAAACATGCTACCCAGCTTCACAATTTTAAGATCCAAAACCAAACTCACCAATGAGGTTTTAAGTTGGGTCTTTAAAGATGAGTGGCATAAAATTAATTATACTCACATAATTAATTACAGACCCATTTTCATGTCTGTGACCTCATCTGATCTGGATAACCAGTCTATGAAGTGGGTAGGTAGGACAAGTCTCTCCTGTGAACAGGTGGGGAAACTGAGGCATGGAGTATAAGGTTATAGAGCGAGCAGAGAGGAATGCAACAACAGATTGTCTGACACTGCTCACTGACAGAAGGTTTTTTAGTGGGTGCATTTATGTCAGTGATGTGCTGAAGACATCCATAGTGGTAAAAAAACAAAACAACAACAACAAAAAAAAAAAACAGACTCAGGAGCCAGGCTGGGTGAATTCCAGCTCCTCCACTTACTTAGCTTTGTTTGCTTGGCAAGTTAATTAACCTCCCCATGCCTCAGTTTTCCCATCTTTAAAATGGGTGTAATGGTGCTTATCTCATCAGGCCATTATGAGGATTAAACGAATCAATATCTGCCAAGCAAGTATTAACTTGTTATGTGCCTGGCACACAATAAGCACTGAATATCTGCTAAATAATAATACGGAACCTAAAAGTGCAAATGGGGTTCTTGATACTCTGTGCTCTCCTTTTTGTGTATATTTGAACATTGCCATACTAAAAAAGAAGGGAGTACATTGTCACTTGTTTCTCCGTTAGCTTAAGAAGGCTCCAGATATGGGAAGAGCCTTGGGGTGAAGGGATGAGACCCTCTCATTTGAAAACCTGGCCTAAAACATTGTAGATTTCTTCTATGGGTGAATATTGTGTGTTCATGCCTCATGGCAGAGAAGATGAACAGAGACTGAATTACAGTATCTCAATAATGAGATGGCAGTGCTAATTGCAAATGCTGGAACATCCTGTTTGAGAAAACCTTGATTTCCAGCCTGGTTCTATGACTTCACCAAAGCTAGATAATTATCCAGGCAGCACCTGACCTTGTCTGTTTATCTTATTGGCTGGCAGCACTCCAGGCCTTTAACGTTAAGCCTCTCCTTGTTCCTGGAGTTCCCAGGACGATAATGAAGTGAGGGTGGAGTGCTGTCTGCAGCATGACTGGTTAGGAGCCTCAGCCAGAGAACACTCGCTGGATGGGCAACACCATAAGCTTCAAGGGGTCCAGAGCTCTGGAGAAGGGAAAACAGCCAGGTGGAGAGGAAGGTGGGAGGTTTGAGGCAGTTTGGTTGTGGGAAACAAGGGGTTGGTTTCCCAGGCATCACTTCCACTTTGCTGTGCAACCTTGAGCAAGGCACTTATCCTCTCTGAGTCTTGGAGGTCTGATCTGTGAAATGGGAGTAGTAACACTGGCTCTGATTCCTTCACATGCACAATCAATTTATAAATCTTAAAATGCTCCACAGATGATGTTGTCATCTGGAGATAGTCATCCTTGCAATGACTTTGCATCTCCATGAGCAAAGTGGATTCAACTCCCTTTCTCCTTTAGGCAGAGCCAGGCTTGGGGGTCTCAGTGGCAGCCTAGGTGGTCTGGTATCCGGGACAGCTGGAAGGTTCTGCTGTACCACCGCCACCACCAGAACAACCTTGCTCCTTTCAGGGATTTCTTTTAAGCCATTATCAATCATTAATAGCTTATGTGTGATAGGCCCATTAGATAGTTCCCTGCCTTTTTGATCCCCTGCTAGAAGCAAGGTTCTTTTTGGTAGGGGTGAGAGTGGATGGCCAGATTGTGAGGGTTGTGGGGTTAGGAGACTTAGCATGGGCATTGTGAGGGAAGGGGAGAGAGGCTCTGGGAATTTAGGGCTCAACACAGAGACACATGGGGTCAGCTTAGAGGACTGGGGTGTTAAAGGGCCTTTCCCAAATTTCCTATAGATAAACTTGCTTCTAATACCCTGAATTCCTTTCTCACCATGTCTCACTCCTCAAAAAAATCAAGTTGAAGCAGATACACCTCCAGGCCAAAGATATATCTTGCGTTCCTGACCTTCTAGATCTTGGCCCCAGAGCTTACTAACTGGATGTCTTTGGCCAAGTCACTTCCCCCCTTTGGGTTTCTGTTTCTTTGGCTAGCAGGTGAGAGGGTGGGACAGGGGCAGCCGCAGAGTGAAGTTACTGGAGGCAGGTGCGAACAAGGGGTTTTGAGGGCCCGGCATTGGTGAGGTTGGGAGAACTTGGTGCCTGAAGCTGCAGACCCACAGCTCCTGCCCTGCATGTCTCATCTCAGACAACTCCACAAGGACTGGAACAGCCTTTCTAAGGCTGCTTTTCCTTTCCCTATTTTTTTTTCCTTTAATTAATTTAAAGCTTTTTGATTAAGTGACAGCTTTCATCACTCCTGGCAGCTGCTGAGAGACAAGATAATTTCTAGGTGCATTGACACTATATGATTAGGACAAGTGCAATAAATAACATGAAAAGATGACTCTCAGCAACCTGAAGCCCCCCCCCATCTCTTCAATCCACCCCTACCATCTCCCAAAATGAGCCCCAGGAAGATGCCTTCTGCCGTCACTCAAGGGCTCCGTGGAGCATTGGTGCCTTCCCCGTCACAAGGCGACGAAGATGATGGTGTGGGAAATTCTGCAGTTGCCCATGAACTGCAGCTCTGCTGTGAGGCCCAGGGCTCTCTCAGAGCTGCCCATTTCTTCCTGGGGAAAGGGCTTAACTCTCTGTCCCTAAAGCTTCTTTAGAAGTCCTCTAGTCTGAACTTCTTCACTAGAGTGCTGGAGCCCACTCACGGGCAGGGTTCAGCGTGGAGCACAGGGTCCCCGGGCCAGTCCCTTCCAGCCAGCCATGAGCGTCTCCTCCATCTCCCTGTGGAAACCGTGAAAATGCCATCTTTTTCTCTGTGGGCCACGCTGTGGAAAGGGTGGAGAATCGCTGCTCATCCACAACCATGCCCCAGGGAGGATAGGAATTAAACCATCCCAGGGAATGTGGAATCTGTCCTTAGCTCTTCAGAATTGCCAAGGTCCCACGCTCCTCCAGAATGGGCCTTGTCACCCCTTCTTCGTATTAACAGGAATGTTCACAGGGCTCAGCCTAAGCCCCCTGTCTTCTCTGGGTGACGTCTGCTTCCCCGTGTTCCACCCTGCCTTGGGTGAAACGTCCCACGTGTTCCTTTTCTCAGGGTGAATGATGGCTCTGCTTGGGAGCACCTCCACCCAGTCCCAAGGGATCCTCCTGTCCGGCACTGTGTGTGGCGTGGGCAGGCACCTTGTGTATTTATAATTAGTGTTTATTAGGCAGGATTGAAATCAGCGACACTCAACCAAGTACAAGCCTGAGTAGTTACATGACTGGAAGGCAAGCTTCTCCTTCACTTCAGAGGCCCAGCTTGCTGTGCATGCTCCTTCCAAGGTGCTAGGGAAGGATGGATGAGTTTCCCTGGGTAGCAGAAGATTAAGTGGACAAATGTATATTAAGATAAATGATGCATTTTGTCAGCTTCTGGATGATTGCTTGCTAAGTGGGAGGAAACGAAGCGATTGAGATTCCCATTGAAAGATTACACAGTTTGTGGCTGTTTTTCATGGTGGTTCTTTGTGAAGAGCTAAGCTTGAAAGATGGAGAGGGAACCCTGGAAAAACAATGGCTCTGGGAATGTAGGGAGGGACCCATGTCTAGACACATTCCTAGTTTTGTTTCCCCTCAATTGACTTAGCACAGTGCTAAGGACATAGTAGATGTTCCATAAACACATTAATAAACTGCACAGGGCAACTTACTTTGTGTGGAGAGGGGTACTCCCTGCCTCAGTTTCCCCACATGAAAACCAAGGCTTGCTGGCTTACATTCCTTGGAGGATAACTGAGCTACTCCATGAGGGAAATTGGGAAAAAATTGGGGAAGGGGTGCACTTTCTACTGATCCAAGCCACTTTTTAAATATAATGCATTTTTATTTTTTATTTTGAAATAATGATACAGTCATAGAAAGTTTCAAAGATAGTACAGAGAAGTCCTTTGTACTCTTCATCCAGTTTCCCCCGATGCTTACTTTGTATGTAACTATAGTACAATATCAAACTAGGAAACTGGAATTGGTCCAATGTGTGTGTCTAGCTGTGTCATTTTATCACACATAGATTCTTGCAATCATAATACAGAGCTATCCCATAACTACAAAGTTCTCGCTTGTGACAGACCCACTACCCTGTTCTCCCCCCACTTATCCCTAACCCCACATAAACACTAATCTGGTCTCCATCTCTATAATTTTGTCATTTCTAGAGTGTTATATAAATGGCTTTTTCATGCCTTCCTGTAGGTTACATTTTTTAGAGCTCCATTTTGATTTATCTCTAGGGCTTTTTGAGTATATCTCTTTGTATAGCTCTTTTGGTGGTTGCTGTAGGCATTATATGTTTTATACATAATTTATCATAGTTTACTGGTGTTCCAGTTTGCTAATGCTGCCGTTATGAAAAATACCAGAAATGGATTGGCTTTTATAAAGGGGATTTATTAGGTTACAAATTTACAATTCTAAGGCCATAAAAGTGTCCCAAACTAAGGCATCAGCAAGAGGGTACCTTCACTGAAGCACAGCTGATGGCGTCCAGAACACCTCTGTCAGCTGGGAAGGCACATGGCTGGTGTCTGCTGGTCCTTTGCTCCTGGGTTGGGTTTCAAAATGGCTTTCTCCAAAATGTCTCTGGGCTTTTGTCTTAGCTCCTCTCTCTCAGCTCCTGTGCATCCTTGCTTGTTCTCCCAGGGCATTTCTCTCTAAGAGTCTGGGGGTCCTCTCTTAGCTTCTCTGGGGCAACCTCTGAGCCTCACCTCTTAGCTTAGCATCTCCAAACATCCTTCTGTCTGGACCTCCAAGCATCTTAAGTGTCAGCGAGCATCTGAGTCAGCTCTTGAGCTCTCGGAAGTACTCCAGTGAACTAATCAAGACCCACCCTGAATGGGCACGGTCCACACCTCTACAGAAATGATATAATCAGAATTCTCACCCACAGTTGAGTGGGTCGCATCTCCATGGAAACATTCAATCAAAAGGTTCCACCCCGCAAGACTGGATTAAAAGATAATGGCTCTTCTGGGATCCATAACAGTTTCAAACCGACACAACTGGTATTGACGTTTTACCAGTTCAAACGAAGTGTAGAAACATAACTCCTTTTATTTCCTAAACCCTCCCCCATTTATTATATAATTGCCGTAGATATTTCATCTCTGAACATTAAAACCATATCAGTGTTACAATTTTTGCTTCAACTGTCAAACAATTTATGAAACTCAAGAGGAGAAGGAAAACCTATTGCATTTACCCATATATTTGCTCTTTCCAGTCTCTCTTTCTGGAAATCCAAGCTTACTTCCATCATATCCTCTTTGCTTAGAGAACTTCTGTAGTCACTCTTATAGGATCAGTCTGCTGGTGACAAATCCTCTCAGTTACCACCAGTCAGGGAAGGAACACTTTCTTCCACACTTGGCCTTTTCTGGCACCACCCAGCAGGGCAGTTGGGGACCTCATTACAGCCTGGCCATGGGGGAAATCTGGGGTCCCCCTTCAGCCTTGGCTGGCAGAGTTGGAGGTGGCTGCAATTGTTCCATGGTGCTTGGCTAGAGTAGTTATTGTCTAAATATTTTCTGTTTTGTGAGGCTGCCCCTTTCCTGATCCTTTGGCTACAGAGAGCAAGCTTTCTTTGGGGCTTTTTCATTTTTGTCTGTGCCCACTGGCGTTTCCAAGTTGCCCAAAAAGCCAGGGAACATGCTGCCATATCACTCTTCGGATGCCAAGGTCTCTAGCCAGTCTGCCTTCTTCTCTCCACCTTCCAGTCTTTTCATGCTTGTTTTATAGATAACATCCAGGGCACTTAGTGGGAGGAATAGGGAAAAGTAAGTCTCCCCGCTGTTCTGGAATCCGAAGTCTCTATGCCACTTGATTTTATGAGTTCTGTCCATGCTTCATTTCTTTCTGCTAGCTTGTCAAGTCTCATTCATTCCGATGTAGTATAGAGAACTTTTAGCTCAAAAACCTTCTGTTTTCATAGAGAAGGGCTCTGACTTCTGAAATCTTATGTTAATATTTCTAGACTTTTCCAGAGCAACAGTTATAGCATCAAGTAATTAGCATAGTGTCATCAGCATAACGTATCTTTCTTCCAGCTCTTATCTCTTTTGCCTCCTATTTCAAAAATGCTTACCCCATGTATATTTGACCAGTGCCCATTTACAACCACAAAATTAATTTATTTTACCTATGCTGACACTTCTATTCTTATCCTATGTGTTACTTTCTTTAATTGATAGCTACTGTTCTTTTTGCACTTTTATTAGGGTATATGATTAAAAATGCTTAGCCAGGTTTGTCCTTTTGTCTTCAACATAACTGCTAGTTTTTAAAACACTCTTTAGATAAAACACCCTGTTGAGGCAGCAAAAACAATGGACTTTGAACTAGGATACTTGGGTTTTGCCCCTAACCAGCTGATCATTTCATTTCTCTGCACCTCAAATTCCTCATCATTAAGATGAAGGAGGTGGAATTAGTTGGACTTAGAGCCCCCTATAGAGTGCTTGAACAGTCCTTATGTTCAGGCTACTCACCTCTAATAAAGTCAAAGATACAATCAGACCAGCAAGCTGAGAACAAACATGTAGATGGACAGGACGTGAGGAATTTTCGTCAAGACTCCTGGGTACCATCACGGTTTCCTCACCATAATTTTAATTTTCATTGACAGTTGTGCTTGGAGCAACACCCAAATTATAAGTGGCTTCTGTCTGTTTCTTTCCCTTAAAGTTAAGATATCTTAATCACAGGTCCTCTTTCTCCCCTTTGCCTCTTCCTGGCAGTCTCCCCACGACTCCCTGCTACCCTTCCCTTCTGGAAGCGGAAGTGCTCACCTTAGCCAGGTGACTCACCTGTGCTCCCTCGATGCCTCCCAGGGCTCCCGTGCCACATGCAGGGAACAGGAGCTAACCCAGGGCCTGCTGTCCCTCAGAGCAGACAGAAGCCACTCAGGGGGTGATGCCAAGGGTACCTGTCAGAGCCAGGAAGAGATAGAAATAGGCCAGGGAAAAAATGGAGCAAGCGGGGAAGGCAAAGCATGCAGGAGCACCAACGAAGGGGAGAGATGGATGAGCAGGATGGCTCGGGGAGACGGGAATGCAAACAGAGTAGAATTTTCTAGCGAGAGGGATGACTCGTCTTCACCTGTCGGTCGCCAGGCCTCAGCAAGCTGGCGGCTGTTTCCTCGCACAGACTCTGGGTTGTTTTTAGCCGCCAGCCGGGGATGGTGGGATTATGTATCCTGCTCCCATTAAACCATGTCCAAGGGATGGGACCCTTCTCCAAAGCAGCATGGGTTGGCCAGCCACGAAGCCTGTGTCGACTGCAGACTCTGCATGGCCTTAGCTCCTTGCAGGGCACTGTTTTAGCAGCCCCACACCCCCATCAATAGTTGGTGCATGATGAAGTTTTCATTTCCAAGGGACCATGATTTCCACGGATCACTTTGTGCAAAGGAAACCAGAACCGACCGCGTTTAAAGTGAGTGAGGAGGACACGTGCCTGGAGTAGAAAGCAGATGGGCCAGGATGAGTGTGTGTGCACACTCAGCATACATATGTTTTCCAGGAGATAATGCCAGCCCTGAGGATGGCTCCCCTGTCCTTCCTTTCTCCTTGCTGTCTTCCACTGCCACATGGATTTCTCTCTCTCTTTCTCTCCTTACACTCCTCTGCAGGACGAGCCACCCAGCCACTCTCTGTCACTCTCCGGAGGCTTGTTCTGCCTACCGGGGAGGATCCTCGTCAGTGTGAACCCCACTATCCTCCCCGACTGTATGTGCTGAGTGTTCCCCAGCCTCCTAAACCTGATGGGATGTCAGCAGGTCCCACCATCCAGAAAGAGCAGAATCCCACCATCAGTCCCAGACCCCCCCTCCCAGTGAGCAAGACGTAGGAAGAAAAGCAGACCTTGCACTGTGTTGTTACAAAAAGTGTGACTGCGAAGAACTGGGAACTCACAGGCAGAGTTGGATCCCTGGAACCTTTGGGGACCGGGCACTTAAAAGGCCAGTTTAGGGAGCAGAGAGACTGGAGGTGGGGGTGGGGGGCACCAAATGTCACATTTCTATTTTCCTCTGGACAAAAATCACAGAAAATTACTACGGAATCCCTGCTCCTTCTGGGGGTTAAAATGGCTCAGCTATCTGTCCAGAACCATTAAGGACCCTAAGAAATGGAGCAGGGACACAGGTGCCTTCCCTGCCCTTTTCCCCTGGCCCTGGGGCTTGCTGGAGGCAGCAAGAGCTGCTGGGCGGGGGCCTTCCCGCTGCTTCTGAAACTGGCCACGGGGTGATCTGGCCACTGTTTCACTTTGCAAACCAGGGTCCAGAGGTCTGCTGAGCTTGCTGAGAATTCCAATAGGAGGAAGCCAGCAGAGCCCCCAGCAGATGTTGGGTGAGGGCAGCAAAGGACTGGTCTGTGTAGTAACCAAGCAAGCCCCGGGCTTCCCTGAGCTCCGTCCTGCAGCCTCTGCCATCGTGCCTTTAAATCCTTCCTCAGTGCCGAGAGCACGCTACCCTTCTCAAGTGGTGTCCTCCGGGGGCTCCTGTAGGAGGCACAGGGACCCTGAAAGGCAAGGGGCCTGTGAACTCAAGTCACCTCCCTCCCACCCACCCAGGTTTCCCTAGGAGCTCTTGTCTGGGCCACGAGAGGCCCTTCTGGGGCCCAAGCCTCCTTCGTGGTCCTGCACAGCCCTGTGTGTACAGCACCCAGGGCCACCCACACTGGCCAGCCCCTCCTCCTTTGCCCATCAGCTCTGCCGAGCTGCCCCAGGCCGACTGCCCCCACAGGGCCACCCACCCCTCATGGGAAGAGCAACCGAGCAACCACGTTGGGGGGCCCTCCCCTCTCTCGCTGCAGCCCCCTGCCCCATTCCGTACCTTCCAGAACATCCTAGACCCTTGGCTTTCCTGCCAGGTCCTCCTCAGCCCCAGCTGGCAGGCAGACCCAGACTCCTAAGAACTCAGTCCAGCGTCCCAGGCAGATGTTGGGGGCACCTCGTGCCATCCAGGGATCTGGCTTCTGGCCTGCATGGCTTGGCCCACCCCCTATCCCCTGCCCATGTCAACCTCAACGGTTAGCAACGAATCCAATCCAGCACCTGCTAGAGGAGACGGCCAGGAATAATGCCTCTAAATTACCCATGAATGATGGACTGACTTGGGAGAGACCAACGAGCCAAGAGTCAGCGTGTCTGGGTTCTCATCCCATTTCAGCTACTGACTTACAAGTGTCCTTGGGCAAGTTACAAACCTCCTGTGTGTCTCTTTTCCTCATTTGGAGTAATAGTAGCCAACGTTCATTGAACACTTATTAGACTTGATTTTTCACACATTCAGGGGAACAAGTTTGGAATGTCCATGGCATCAGAACAGATGAGAGACCAAAGCAGCCTGTTCTCGCACTGGGGTGTCCCAGGGAAATGTCAGCTCTGCTCACACACACCATCTAATTTCAGTCCTCATAACCACGTGATGCAGGTATTGGCATTATCTTCCTAGGATCATTATTCCCATTGTTCCTCTTTTATAAATTCAGAACTGAGGCTCAGAGAGGTTAAGTGACTTGCCCAAAGTCACACAGCTGGAAGAGACACCAGGAAAGGTGAGCCTCTGGTAGGATACCTGGTGGGAAGGTTGGACAGCTTCTCTGGTTTGCAGTGGTAGAACCATCACATGGATCCAGGAAAGGAGACAGGACAGCGCTCCCACCCCACCCTCCGTCAGGTCAGGGCTCCCAGCTCTTTGTCTCAGGATAAAGTCAGAACCCAGGTCCTTTAAGGCCACACCTAGCACCAGCTCCTTCCAGGGACTGTCCCCGCATAGCCACTGCAGAAGCTGGGCAGTTTCATGGATGAGACAAGCTGGGGGGAGGAGGGGTTGTCTGCACCAGCCGTAGTGCCCTGGACCCTGTTACCTTCTATCACCGGCCCCGCCCCAGGCTAAACCAGTCCAAGGTGAACACTGAGGGTCCCGCCAGGTTAGTCTCAGAGCCTGGACCAGAAGGCAGAAAGGCAGAGAAGGAGCTGGCTGCATGTGGGAGCTGTGGTGCTGGCACTCTCGCTCTCCATCACAGCCTGACCCCCGGGCAGAGGTACCTGGTGTCCCCTGGCATTTGTCCTTTGAAATTTAAAAGGCATTTCTCACCAACAGCATTCCTTGGTGGCCTGTGGACAGATCAGTGGTTTTCTCGCCACCTTCTCAGTTGCGGGGTTGGAGGGAAGTGCCCCGAAGTGAAGACCCTGAAAGTGGCGAGGAAGCATTAGTTGTGGTCAGTCCCCAAAAAATATGCCCTATGATCCCAGGAGGCTCTGATCACACACATCTTGCTTCACAGCTGGGAAGAAAAGGCACGGGACTGCGTGCAAGGTCCTCTCTCTGCCATTTGTTCAATTCCATTCATCTCAGTCATCTCCAGTCCACAGAAAATGCTCAATAAATCTTGTCACCTTTTTTTTTTGATACAGGGAATAAATAAATATCTTGACCAATATCTAAATAAATATAAATTAACAGTTACCTATGGAATAGATATAGTGCATTTGCAAATTATAGAAATCAAAAGGTGGGGCTGTTTGGGAGGAAAAAACACAGCATGTGGATCTAGGTTTCTTTTATTTGTTGAATATGTACCAACATACCTATCCAAAAGGCAATATTGTGGAGTAAGTAGATGAGGCCTCGCTGAGAAAAGACCTTCAAAAGTATGCAGTTCTGCCCAAATATAACTAATTAAAATTTTGGTGAAATTTATAATGTAAGCTAAGGGGCTGAGAGAAAGAAACTAGAATCAGCCAGTTCTTGGGCCCACCCATTGCTTTTTTGCGGGAAGGAAGGGAGGGAGGGAGGAAGGCAGGAAGGAAGGGAGGGAGGGAGGGAAGGAGGCAGGGAGGCAGGGAGGCAGGGAGGAAGGCAAGCAATTTCATAAATCGCAAATGACAGTCCTGCTTTACTTCCACCCCCATCCCCTCCTTGCACCCCTTCCCCTTTGCTGTTTGAAATGTCATCTGAATTTATTGCTCCCGTCACATGAAGTCAACTGAGATGGAATTGTTAATTTATTGGATCAGACATGTGTCAACCTGGCTCTGATAAAATGCACCTATGTGGCACACCAAAGCCCACTGTCACGACACCACTTACTACACCACTGTGAAACTGCTGTGTTGGAGGTTTTCTTGCTGCTCTGGCTGGCTCTGGCCGCTGTCCTACCACCCCTCTGAGCTCATATCTGTTGGGGGTGGGGTGGGATCTGCGAGCCCATTTAGTAGTAGGACTAGAGTTCTGGAAGCTTCTTGAGGAAAGTCCTACTGCCCCTTCATACCTTTGGTGAGCCGCTTGGTCCTTTCCCACCTCTGTCTTTGCTCACAATTGCTCCTTCTACCTAGAAGACCCTCCATCACCATTTAAGCCGTTTGAAACCCTACCTATCCTGTAAGACCCAGCTCAAAGCCAACCCCTCCACGCAGCCTTCCCCCCTTCGAGCTGGAAGTGAGCTTTGCTTCCTCTCTCTAGCACTAGGCACTTCCTGCATCCTGCATCCTGCCTTATTCCACCATTATATGAATATATTGTCTGCCTCTCCTGCTGAATAGTAAACTCCTGAACATTTGAGACTGATGAATTTTTTTAATCACCCCATCTATATCCCTGCGCTCAATGCAGTGCCTTGCACCAAGGAGATACATCACGGTGGGATGGAGAGGGCATGGAATTTGGAGTTAGACTGGCTGAAGTTCAAATCCTTTGCTAGCTGTGGGACCTTGGGCAAGTCGCTTAACTTCTCTGAGCTTTGGTTTCCTTACCTGTAAGACAAGGACAACACTAGTCACTCATGTGGTGAGAATTAAATGAGTTACTTGTGTCTGCAAGTGGCAGTCACTCAAAATATATGTGTCTCTTTCTC
This sequence comes from Bradypus variegatus, assembly GCA_004027775.1. Lineage (NCBI taxonomy): Eukaryota > Metazoa > Chordata > Mammalia > Pilosa > Bradypodidae > Bradypus > Bradypus variegatus. The sequence goes on from PVKY010001163.1 coordinate 17,934, forward strand.
TTTATGCTCCTCACCCTGCTGGACCCCACCAATTTCAGTATTTCTTTTGAAAGGACTAACACCTGTATAACGTGACCTTCCATCTCCTTCATGGTTCTGCACTTGGGAATGGGAATTTTACTGAGACGATCAAACAGTTAAGTCACATATGTGCCATGGGAAGGACACCAGCTTCCTGTGGATGGCTGAATTTTGACACCTGTTCTTAGTTGGGCGACATGAGTACAGATGACAGAAGGTGAGAGAAGGGCCATCCACATTTAAGAAGGTTTGCAAATTGAATATTAACCAAGTTCAGCCTGTGCCCTTATGCCTAGGTGGGGAGCTTTCCACTCCTGGCCTCAAAGGAAAGCCTTTGTCCTTTGAGAAGTTGAGAGCAGTTCTGAGACACAAAGCAGCTCTCTGCCCACACACTACTCCTCTTTGAGGGCCATGGGGCTACTCACTTAGCAAAGCTCTGAGAAGTCCTACAGCAAAGAATTCTTTTTGCCTGTATTTAACTTAGTGTTTCCCAAGTTTATTTGACCAAAGAACTTCTCTTTTTTTACATGTAATACCCAGCCATTTCCTGTCATTTCCAGAGAGAAATGTTTGGTCAAATGATGAAAATTTGAGAGATGCTGGCCTGTCTTGCACTGTATTAAGATCACCTCTGATGATCTTAATTTCTTTAATTGTTGGCAGTGTCCTGGATGGCCTCATTCAGAAGTGAAACCATAAGTGCTGAGCTCATATCTATTTTTTTGGGGGGGGAGGTTGAGGTGCAGAGAGTCTCTGAGCTTATTTAGTAGTAGGACTAGAGTTCTAGAAGATTCTTGAGGAAAGTGAAATAAGAATAAAATAATAGTAATAGCCAATATTGTTTGGGCACTTACCTGGCTCTGTGCTAAGCTCTTTATCTGCATTGACCCTCTTAAAACTCACAACTGCTCTAGGAGAGTGATCTGCTTTATAGAAGGGAAAACTGGAACTCAGAGAGGTTAAGTAACTTGCAACCAGGTCACACAGCTATTAAGCAGTTGAATGTAAAACCAGATCTCTGACCCCCAAGCCCCCTCACACTTACCCACTACCCTGGGCTACCATTTCAGTTCTCACTGCAGTAATAGCCGCAGCAACCAAACCTCCATCCTTATTAATTGAGGATAGCACGTGGGGTTAAAGAAGAAGAACAAAGAAGAATGAGTCACAGCAAATAGAGTCATGGAGTCCAGAGACTGGAATGGCCTCCTCTGCTGGGGGAAGGGAGAGGCCTCCAGGGCATCGTGGGCTTAGCTCATCCTCAGCGCGTGTGCGCGCGCACACACACACACACACACACACACACACACACACACCCTTAAATTGAAACAGGCCCTTTTCCTGCCCTGATCCTCCTCCAGGCCTGGGCTTCTCACGGCAGGGGCCAGATCTTCTTCATCATTGAGTCCCCAGTGCCTAGCTCAGTGCCTGATAAACTTAGTAAATGTTTGTGGAAATTATCAAAACTTGGGCCCTCCAGAGGGCATTTGGCTGGACTAGAAGTCTGTTAGATACTGGGCAGAGCCATGGAGTCAATCGAGGCAGACTCTGGAGTTCTACATGTGGGAGTCAGAGGTGGTGATGGGCAAGAAGTGGCCGGAGCTGGGTGCTTGCCCCAGGGCAAGGCTGCTCGTTCTCCAGCCTCTCGCTGGGTGTGGGCAGCCTGGAGCCAGAGATGTGACTGTAGCCAGAAGGTGGTGATCCTGGCTCTAATCAGGCAAAGGCCGTGGGATCCCTGGCTGCTCCACCCCATTACCTTCCAGAGGAATCGCCCAGGGCTCCTGCACCTCCAATTGCCCATAGGACTCTGGACTCAGGAGTCAGCTCAGGAGATGCTGAACTCAGAACCAGTGGGCAACTGTGTCCTGGGCTCTGCTCTGCAAGGCATGGAAGGAGCCAGGTACATGTGACATCACACGTGTGTGTGTGTGTGTGTGTGTGTGTGTGCGCGCGTGCGCGCGTGCTCCATGAGCTCCTGTTACACACAGGTGCACACACACAACCTCATGTTGGCAAGACACCCTGGAGCACTGGAGGGTGCCTTGTGGGAACCTCAACCCTGGGTATTCATCTAACTCAGACAGATGTTGCACGTCTCTTTCTGCCTCTTAGGTGTTTTCTCTTCCTGGCTATTTTGCCTTTTTATCCTCCTTTCTATTTTTCAATTGGCTTCTCTAGAAATTCTCCCTTGTCTCTTTCCTTCTCGTCCTGTCTCTTCCCCCTCTGAGTGTCCTCACCCACTCTCCTATCTGTTGGTTGGTGGGCCACAAAAACACGCTTCCATCCAAGCTTCTGAATTCGACCCCGGCCGCCTTACTGACCTCTGAGACGGCTCCCCTGCCGGCCCCTTCCAAGCCAAGCTGCTCTCCTGAGTCACCAATGTTAAATGAAATGTCCAGCTTCTCTTCCAATCGGAAGTGCTTTGCAGCTTTTCTCCAAGCCCACGGATGATGAAAATGAAAACAAGAGCAGCAGCAGTAGCAACAACTAAATCACGAGAAGGAAAAATGGAAACCAGTAACAGCCTCTGGAACCCTGTGATTTGATCAGCCCAGGGCTGGTTGGGAGGCGGCAGCTCCATAGACGGCAGCGACAGGTGGGCAGGACACAGCCCTGGGCACCGTGCACGGTCGGGGGTGTCGGTCTCACCCAGTGTGGCCTCCAGTAGCCGTTCACCATCGCTGCTGTGTCTTCCTCCTGGTGTGCTCCTCCCTTGCTGCTTTCTGCCTACATGCCTCTCTTCGTAGTTCTGGTCAACCTGCTTTACCCCTGACCCTCTCTTTCTTTGCACCCCGATCCCCTGCCCTCCCCTGCCACCCTAATCTGATGCCCTTAGGGACTTTCCTCTGCCCTGTCTGCTTCTCTCATTGCTCATTTCTCTCCACTTTCTCTTTCTCCTCCCAGATGACCTCCATGTCTCAAATTTCCTTGAGTTTAAAACATATTGTCAGTCGTTTCTTTCAAACAACTTCCTGGGATCAGCATCTTAATAAAATTGTGACCCCTTGTCGTCATTTACCTTTAGCTCAAGGGCCCTAAGTGACCGGGCTTTGGATAACTGGTTCAGGTGTGGCTCTGCCCAGAGCACTGGGTCTCAAGTCTGGCTGACGTTAGTCACGTAAAAACGCTGACACGGACTCCCAGAGATGGGAGCCCTACCTGTGTGTCCCCCTCTGTCTTCTAGTGGTGCTTGACTTGGCTGGGAGGGGGTCCACGCAGGTGAGAAGGGCACTGATAACTGGAGATGGTGCTCCGTGCTAATGCAGCCTCCCTCCCAGGGAGCGGCACCTTCTAATTCAGTTAGAAATCACATCTCCCTGAAAAGGCCCTTGAGAAGTGAGTGATGCTAATGCTGAGAATTTCAGGAACTGCCTGGAGAGTTCCTTTGTGCAGGAGACGCCTCGCCGTGCCCGTGCCCCCATACGTGGCCACCTCCACGGCCTGGGGCGGAGGTCAGCGCGGGGACGGCAAGGGGCTGCTTTCCCGAGACAGACTTCCCTCCAGCTGTTTGCTCACCAAACATCTATCGAGGGTCCTGCATGGGTGGGCACGGCTTGAAGCGGGGGCTTCGATGGTCAGCACAGCCAGGCGCAGTCCCTGCGCTCGCTGGGCTTTCACCTAGGGGAAGAAGGAGTCATTACTCAGATCACTAGATCAGTAGATTCCTAACGACAGGCCTCCCTTTCCGGACTCTGGGTCCCTGTGTGATCCTCGGAGGGGATGACCCTGCTCAGCCCTGACCTGTTGTGGACCCTCGTCATCAGGCTGCTGTTCCGCAGGTGCAGGCGCCCTGCGATTTCAGGGGCACACCTCGCTCCTGCCCAGTGTGGGAATTCTTCCACCCTCGGAGGGGGTCCTCCACGTTTCAGAGAAATAGAAACACTAAGAAGTACAAATTCAGCAACTCCGTGGAAAGTGCTCTCTGGGATTTAATTTTACAATAAGGGATCGATGATGAACGCCTGTATCCTTCTTGAGAGCAGGGGCGATTGACTTAGTTAATAGTCCAGTTATAAAAATGTGCTTCCATCAGTTGTAACAAATGCACACACTAGTGCAAGCTGTTAACAATAGGGTAGCATATGGGGATCCTGTATTTTATGCATGATTGTTATATAAACCCATACCTTCTTTAAAAAAATAAAATAAAATAATTTTTTTTAAAAAAGAGAGTGAAGGAAGAAGTTGACCAGGGTGGGGGCCTGAAGGAGGGCAAGGAAGAACCTGGAAAAACAAATCCTGACCACAACACATTTTTGACCAGTAGGCCAGAGCTGGGTGGAAGTGGCCAGGATTTGAGGGCTGGAAGGGTCTGACCCACATACCCACCCCAAAGCCAGGATTGTCCCAGGAGGCTCTGACCCCACCTCGTGATGGTACACACTTAAAGTGAGCTTCAGGGACCACCCCACAGCCCCGATCAATGGAACCGAGGTGTAGAGCTGGGCCCAGGAGCAAGACCTCTGCCTGCAAGGAGTTGGCGATGCCCCACCAGGCTGAGTCCCCAGGGAAGGCGGGTGTCTGCCACCCCCTGCTAACCATGCTGTAGCCTCAGGCACTGGCCAGGCTGAGCCTGGTGCAGACCCCCCGATTGCTCTGTTGGAAGCTGTGGACCCCTACAGAAACATGTATTTAAGTGTGTACCCCGAACTCTGCACATTATTTTACATAGCCCAGGGCAGGGGATTGGGGGGTCATTCTACAGAATAGAAAACTGAGGCCCAGACAGACAGAATGTGTTCCTCCAAATCTAGGCCTTTCAACCCAAACCAGTGCTCTTCCATTACCCCAGATGTACCTCGAGTCATATACTTTGTCTAACTACCTGTCTTAGGACACAGAGCCAAGCTACCAGCCTAGATTTCCCCAGGCAGGGCCTGTGTCCCATCCTCAGCCTCCATCAATAAACTCCAATTTGCTGGATCCTGCATCCCAATTTGGGGGTGCAGAGGACATGGTCACCCCAGACAGGGCCATGACCCCTCCCTGCAGGACACACGGTGGGCCCTCAATTAGCAGGGATTGCGATGTTAGGGGAGAGAACAGAATTCTCCTCTTCGAGAATTTGGACTCCGCAGCCAGCTTCACCCACCCTGAACTGAGGGCAGCTGGTGCCAGGCTTGGGCTGGGGCTTATAGGCTGGTTGTCATGGGTGCCAGAGGGACGCCCTGGGCCAAGGTCCCCTCTCACCATCTTGTGTCTCTTCCATGCCCCAGTCATGCCCACGTAGAACTTGTTCAGCCTGGCTCCGGGCGCTGCCCTGCTCTTCCCAGTGAGCCACCTGACCATGGCCCTGGCCCTCCTGGAGCCAGGATGACTCGCTGGCGTGGCCACCAGTGTCAGGAGAAAGCGTGCACGTGGGGCGGGTGGGGGCGTTGGTGGTGGTCAAGATGGAGAGTGAGTGCTGGGAGATTCAAGAGCCATGGAGACCCAGAGGGACAAGGAACCGCTCCCACTAATTACACCTCCCTCCACCCCCACTGCTGCATTCCTTCCTCCATCCTTGCCGGCTGCTTTCCTCCCAGCTGCCACTGTGAATGCATGTGAGACATTGGACCGGGAGATGCGGCCAGTCCCTTGCCTCGGCCGTAATGAGGGAGGCAGTGGGAGGGATGGCGGGGTTGATTGGGGCCACCTTCGTTAGAGGGAGTTTGTGTCCTGATGAAGGAGAAGCTCCTCTTTGCAGAGCTGTGTGCTCAGGCTGCCTCCTCTCCGCTCAGGTCCCTAATTGGTTGTCTGGGTCCTGAAGCAGGTTGTGTATTGGGCTGAGATTGGGGTGGCTGGAGGGTGTGGCTTTGGGGACCCAAATTTCCCAAGTCCCTTTCTGTGTATCCTCTAAGCAATGAGGAACAAAAGTGATTTTTCAGTTGCCCACAGTCGCACGTTAAGCAAGGTTTCTGGAATATCCTTGCGAACTTAAAACCACGGAAAGGTGGGTTAGCAATGGGCAGATACAATCTATTAAACATCAAACAACTACCTGCATTGCGGGACAGAAGTAGGACATGGGAATCAGAGCGGAATTCAAAACCCGGCTCTAGCCCTTACTAATTTTGGAGGGCAAGTGACTTAACCTCTCCAAGCCTGGTTTCCTCAGCAGGGGAAAATAACACCCATTTCTTAAGATTCTTGTGAGGATTAAATGATAATTTGTATTTGAAGCTCTTTGAGTGGTGCTGGAAGTAGGTACATCCCAGTGAGTGCACTGAAATCTAGTCTTCCCTCTTGCCTAAGTGTGCAAAATGCACTTAGTTCATGCAATGAAAAACGCCCCTAACAGCCAAGGAGGCACACTGTGTAAAGTGGCTAGCAGGGTTGAAATCCACATCAGCAGTGAGATCACAACGCCATCTGCCTATAAATAAAACTCTTAGCTTGTTTTTCTCAACCCAAATGGTTAGAAAATTTAAAGCTTAGCAAAAAAACATTACAGGGAACTTACAAATATTTACAAAACATGTTGTAATTGTAATATTTTCTGTGGAACTGGCTTTGCAATCATTTTTATGGGATAATCTGCCCAATTGAACAATTAGATCCTTTTTATTGTGGTAACATAAAAATGTAACATAAAATTTGCAATTTTAGCCATTTTTTTAAGTGTACAACTCAGTGGCACTAATTACATTCACAATGTTATCCTACTGTCACCACCATGTATTATCAGAACTTTTTAATCACCTAGACAGAAACTCTGTACCCATTAAGCAGTAAATCCCCATTGCTTTAAATCTTCTGCGAACCCCTGGTAACCTCTAATCAATCTCTGCCCCTATGAATTTGCTTATTCTAGGTATTTCATGTAAGTAGAATCATACAACGTATGTCCTGTTGTGTCTGGTTTATTTCACTCAGCATAATGTTTTCAAAGTTCTTCCATGCTTGTAGCGTGTACCAGAACATCATTCCTTTTTACAGCTAAATGATATTCTATTGCATGGATATCCCACATTTTATTTATCCATTCATCCGTCAATGGACACTTGGGTTGCTTCCACCTTTTGGCTATTGTGAACAGTGCTACTATGAATAGTAAATGGACAAATATCTGTTTGTGACCTTGTTTTCAATTATTTGGGGTATATACCTAGAAGTGGAACAATTAGAGAACTTTTTAAAAATTTCTTTCTAAGCTGAGAAAACTCAAGGACAAGAAAGAAAAAAACTTGGTCAATGTCCTAAAGCAAATTAGAGGCCAAGACTTGTCAGAATTTTCCACACGTGAAGTTTCATATTGTTAATTAAATCTCTTAGTCTCTCTCATTTCCCTGTTGAGGAAAAAAAGGTGAGGTTCACCACAGGAAATAGAATTATCTGAGAGAGACATTTTGGGTTTGAGAAGAGTTGTTAACATAGCCCAACTAGCATGGTCCAACAGTTGAATTCCATCTTGTTACAAAATAAAATTTTTCTCTCCCTTGTTCCTGCCCCCCCCCACCATAACTTCCTCTGTTCTCTCCTAGCAGGACTTTAATATTATTTTAATTCTCTCCCCCTTGTTATCACCATGCTAAAACACAGTGAACCTGGTAATGAATGAAATACCTTGCTCAGTTCCTCTATTTATAACCCATCAATAATTAGACTTCAAATTTTTCTATTTTTCCATCTAGAAGAAAATGCCTATGAGGCTCCCAAAACAGAAATCAAATGCAGCCCATTTAATCCCCAACAAGTAAACAAAGTGATTCTTCCTCTGTGAGATGCCCAAACACATTCATAATTGGATCATTAAACTACCATAGAAGCGATTATCAATATAAAGAAGAGAAAGAAAAGAGAAGAAGGAAGGCACAACAGCATTAGCAGACACACATTTCTTGCGGCTGGGAAAGTAATGAATTGTTATGGGCCAGTGGAATGGAGGAACATAATGGGGGAGTGGAAAATAACCCAAGGATGGTGGCGTCACTTCTGAAGGCAAGTCTACGAACCAAAGGTCTTTGTGCTTTCTTACCAGGAGACTTTCCTTTCTTTCCCCCTCACTGTCTCCCCCACTATTTTTAGGAAGATGCTCCTGACGAGCCTTCCTTGGAGTCAATTTAATGGCAGTTCTACCCTACAAGGAGTTAGGAGTATCCTTGATGCTTTGGGAAGCTCGGTGAGATATAGTTAGGGTGTCCATGTTATCCAGTTTACATCGGTATTACTGTGTAATTATTAATAATGCCCTCTTCCCCCTCTCAAAATTGTCCTTGTTTTAATGATAAATTATATGGTCACCCTACATCTAATGCAGGGAGAGTAAAAGAGTGTCAGTTGTAAGTCAGCACTGATGGATGGATAGTAGCTGCCTAGAGTGCTGTGTTGAGAAGGATTCTGAGGTCTCCTTGTGGTCAGCAAGTAAAGCCATGATGATAGATGAGCAGCACCTGCCAATGGGGCAGGAAGGGGAGAGGCAGCATTGCCTGGTGTAAAGGGATGATCACTGATGAAGGTCAAGAGGTCTGGAATTTGGACCCATCCCTGCCCCTGGTTTCCTCTGCCACCTTGTTGCTTGGCCCTGCCCATCTGACATTGCACCAGGTAATTTTTAGGGTCTGTTTCAGTTCTAGATTGTAATCTAATCCTGCGTTGAGTGGAAAATTGTGCTAGATGACATCTGAGCTCCCTACCACCCCTAAAATTACCTGATCCTATGATAATCTCACAAGGAGGTCCTCTCTGCCCAAAAGGGAGGCTCCTTTCACATTGGGACCGATAACAACCATTTGCATGGTGTACTTTGCAGTTTAAATATGTAACCACAATCATATGATGTAGGTTTTATTTTCACCATCCTAATTCTATACATGAAGAAATTAAAGCTAAGAAAGGTTACGTGACAGGACTCTGGGCCTAGCCTGCCAATGTTACAAACAGTCTGTAGGGTTTGGGGAACAAACTTAATCTTTCAGTGTTTCAATTTCCTCATCTGTAAGGGAGGGATAATATGATTACATCAAATATTATTGTGAGGATTAAACGAAATAATCCATGCAAGGTGCTTGGAACAGGGGTTGGAATATAGAGAGCATATAATCAAATTAGAGGACAGAAGTGATAGAAGTAGTAATAGTAATAGTAGTTGTTGTTGTTGTGCCCAGCTAGGAAATGGCATAACTGGGACTCTTTGCAGGTCTGGTAACCCTGGGGTCTGTATGGGACCCCAGAGTTCTGTACCCCTCATCTACCTCAGGATTTATGTGCAAGTCAGAAAGAATAAGCTCAGTGAGGAGAAAAAGGAAGGTGGTATTTAAGGAGATGCTCTTTACCCATTTAGCACCAAGAGAATATCCTTTGGGGAGCCAGCCCTTCTCCCTCCTCAATCTCAGACATTCTATCCAGGAATGTGAGCAGGAGGGTGAGGCTCACTGTTCAGGCCAGCAGTGGCTTGTGGGCACACAGCAGTGGGGGGATGGACAAAGCTGCTGAGCTGGCAGGAGCCCACTGTCCTCGCACCCCACGTTGTCTGTCTGCCTCTCTCCCCTTCTCTGAGGCCGGACAACCTAAGACATCACCATTTCTTTCGTAACCTGTGCTCTTTACTGGTGGGGTTCCGTGCTGGTCAGGAAATTTCCCCTCCATCAGCACACAGCCCGGCCGGGCGTTTCACAAAAGGTGCCGTCAGTATCACAAGCTGATGCCCAGCCCCGTGTTATTCCATTTTCAGTGGGTCTGCACAAATTTTTAAGGAATTTGCAAGAAACTCCTCAGTCAGCGAACTCCTATGTGGCACGGTGAATGCTGAGTGTGCCCAGCTGCCCATCCTCAGGTGGAGAAGGAGGTAGAAGGGATGGGTGGAAGGAGGAAAAAGCAGGGCAGAGAGGCCGAGGGCAGAAAAGGAGAGACAGAGGTAGGGTGGGGAGAAGAGACGGAGGAGGAATGGGAAACCGAGGGCAGCTGAAAGAGTGTGCTGAGGACGGGGGTTATTTTCACCCAGTGTGAGACAGATTCACTCCTTCATTCTTGGATTTTTGGTGTCTTGGCTAAAAATATGTCAACTGAGTGATGTCTTTGGAGCAGAGAGATGGAGAGGAATGTGATACTTTGCAGGAAGCTCAGGCCTGGAGCTGGGCTCCTGTGGGGGGTGGACGTAGGTACTATGCTGAGCATGCTGGCAAGATCTTGGGGTCAGGCACCCCCACCCTGCCACAGTCAGGAGGATTGTGTGTCCTTGCAAATAGAAAGGCTCCACTTCCCATAGCAGCCTCTTCTCATCCATAGAGGGACAAAGGGACGTCCCTAAATGGAAGGGGCCTTCCTGATACCTTTTGCCAGCACAGTAGGCAGGACAGAGGAAGGGCTATGAATATTCCAGCAAAAGAGTATGGGGGGTAACCAGGTGCAGCCCTGAGCATTTACAGCACAGAAACGCATTTCTCCAGGAAGTTCAGGAGCCCTGGGCTCCCTCTGCCCGCCTCCCTTTGGGTTGTGTTGTAGCCTGTTTGGGGCACTGCCGGCCTGCGGGAGGGTGGAGGGGGCCTGTCTTCCAAGATACCGGACTGGCAGAGGAATGGCCTTGGAGGCTGAACGAGGGCCGGGAAGTGGGGGTGGTCCTCGCACCGGAGGAACCTGGGTCCCCCCGTCGACAGCGTCACAGCACCCACGGCGAGTTTCCGCAGCCGTGGTCAGCTGAGCCGGGAGCATGATGGAGTGGAAGCTAGATGCTCACCAAGATCCGTCCCAGCTCTACGGTTTGATCCCTTCAGCTGGGCAGAGCTCGAGTCCCTCAGGGAACTCTCCAGAGTCTGCCTGCGGGGGCACGCACACCTTCCCCTATTCTCCACCAGAGGAAGTGGCCTGCTGGGCCCACCCAGATAATCGTCTGCACCACGGGAGGGCAGGAGGAAAGCGCAGGCATAGGGTCAGGAAAAGATGGGTGGCAAATAGCAACCCTGGGGCTAAAATCGGCTGCTGGTCATCATCTTCCCCTGAGAGGGTCAGGTCCCAGATCATTGCTAGGTGGAATGGAAACCTAAAGCACCCAGATCAGGGAATTGGTTAAATAAATTAGGATTTGTCCATCTCTGCTGCTAGAATGCTAGAAGGTTATCAAAAGCAATATTGTAGACAAAATCAAATAATGTGTTGAAATATTTGGAAGCTTTCATTAAGCAAAAATAGAAGACCTGTGATGGGTATGATCACAATTTTGGAAAACCGAAGCATACACATGCAGAGGAAATAGATGAATCGTAGGTAGCAAGATGTTACTGGTGGTGTGTTACCTCAAGGAAGTGGAATATTGCTTGTTTTTATTTCCTTTTTTTTGCCCCTGAGTTTTCTTAAATGTCTTATACTTCTAACATGAACCTTTGTTATCTTTGCTACTAGAATATAAAATTATTAAGACTATAAGGGAAAAGGGGGCTCAGCTGAGGGAATGCCACACAGACCAGGTTATGAAGGGAGGAGGTGAGAACACAAAACTTTATTCCTGGCCATTTAAGAAAACTGAACCCGAAACTTACACTGTGAGAGCAAGAACCCCTGACCTTTACCCAATTTAACCCAATTTAACCTTTAGCCGCCTGTCTTTAGAGCTCTGGCTTTAAATGCACTCACCTCATTTCTAGCCTGGACCTAATGCTCTCCTCATTTGCAATGCTAAGCTTTTTATCTGTTTTCCCCTCAAAGCTTTGTAGTTCATTTTAAAGACCTTAGTGAAGGCTGAAAGGCACCGCAAGCCTGGATTATCCAATGCCAGTGCCTGGGACAAATGAAAGGTCACAGGAGTGAGCAGGGAATGTTTCCAGAGGGTTCCAGAAAGCCACTCTAGGAGGTTCTGGAAACCAAGTAATCATTTAGCCAGAGGGGTCTTATTTGCTTTGGGTTGGGGTGTTCCTCTCTGACTTTTTCTCCATGTTGTTAGTGTGCGGGCAACAGATGACCATTTCCCAATGGTCTAGAAAGTGTATGTGGTGGGGCTGGGAAATGAGTTGAGACCTCTGGGAAAGCAGGAAGGTCTAGGATACAGCTCAGAGCTGAAGGTGCAATGGTGAGAAATGACCAGCATGGTTATTTTTAGACCCCTGGTTGAATTTCCAAGTCTCATCATTCAATGAGCAATAAATACAGCTCCCCTCTGCAAGATGCCGGGTTAAAATCTGCAGTCTAAATATAAGGCAAACCCTTGCCCACAAAGGACTGGCAATCTAGTTGAGGAAGCGAGAGGCAATAAGCCCAGGTAAAGTTAGCACTACAGAAATAATTTACAACAGTGATGCAAGAAATGCTACAAGGTGATCAATATGTGATTAGGTGCCAAGGAAGTGGCACAGACAGTGAGTGCTCCACGGCATTCCAAGGAGCTGTGGGCTGGGAAGAGGAGGCAATTGGGCTGAGCCTTTAAGAATGGGTAAAATCTGAGGAGAAAGGAAGCGGAGATTCCAGGCCTGGGGGAAATGATGGCAGATGTTTAGAGTTAGGAAAGCCCAAACTGTATTGGATGGCCCACGGAAATTATGGTTGGGAAGGTGGTGTCACTCATGTTGGGTAACAAATTGCCTGGATACTTCGTGGCTTAGAAGAATGACTGTTTCTTTAGCTCACAGTTCTGCCGGTTGGTAATTTGGGTTGGGCCCTAGTGGTGGATTCTTTCCGACTGGGCGGCGCTCAGCTGATCTTAACTGGGCTTGCTTGGGGGTCTGCAGTCGGCTGGTGGGTCAGGAGAGTGGGCTTGTTTATGATGGCCTCGGCTGGAGTGGCTGCTGTAACCTGGTCCTCTTTCCGTGAGATCTCTCATCCCCTGGCAGGCTATCCTGGTCTCCTCAGGGGGCAGGACAAAGGTTCCCAGTGTGAGAGTAGAGGAAGCTGCGAGGCCCCGAGAGGCCTAGGCTTAGTGGTTGTACAGTGTCTCTTCCATGGTGTTCTGTCGGTCAAAGCAAATGACAGGTCAGCACAGATTCCAGAAGTGAAGGAATAAGACTGATTCTTAAAGGAAAGCCCCTTTTTTGTCATCGTCCCCATATGGTTGGTTGGAGCCAAATCCTAGAGGGCCTTGGGTGCCAGACCAAGGAATAGCTTAATAGGAAAGACTCGGAAAGTATGTGCTGGGCAAGAGAACAGGATGGTCTTGAGATTCCCAAAAGCTGGTCTGCTGGTCTGTGTCAAGCTGCAATAAGGATTTATCTTTTTGCAGTTAATGAGAAAAATAAGCAGAGTGCAGAGAGTACGTGCGATGGTGATATAGTGGGGACTGACAACTGCTCTTTATTCTCGCAGATTTCTCCTTCCCTTTATGAAGTGAAAGGGATAATAAATGGCAGTTGTTATTTTTAATATTTTTACTTGGCAGAATAAAAAGCTGGCAACCCTCTGTCTATCCATAACATTCCTTTTACTGTTTTACGGAGCCATGAAATCTTGACAAGAGCCTGGGAATTGCTAGACAGATTATTAGGATCAAGGATTCCCAGCAGGGGGAGATGGCTGTAGACCTACTCAATCAAGGAAGGCTTCTTGGTGGAGGTGAGGTCTCAGCTGAACCTACAATGGCTAGCACTTTGTTAGGCAAAAGGCTCAGCTTTGGAATATTTATGCTATATTAGCAGCTCCTTATCAGATCAAACACAGCACCGTCACCTCAGAGCTTTCAAGCTGAGAAACACTTTCAAAGAAAAGGCTATTTTGTATTGCTTGCTTGGAAATTGAAAACCCGTTTTAATTCTAACCTGAAAAGTGCTTTCATAATATTTACTTAAGCATTATCCATTCAACACTGCCTACAGAAACAAGTCCAAATTCCTTTCGCTGACGTTCAAAGCCCTCCCTCACCAGCCCCAGTGCTCTGTTTCCGGCCTACCATCTTCTGCTTTAGCCAGGCCATCGAGGGCTTGGATAGCTTGTTTTCTTTTGACCTTTGCTTGTACCCTCCCAGCCCTCCAGCTTCACTATTCTACCCCTTCCTCCCTGCTCCATTCACACACTGCCTCCTCCTGGAGGCCCTCATTGTCTTGTATCAGTCAGAGTGCTCCGGAGAAACAGAACCATACATATAGCTATCAGAACGAGATTTCTTTTAAGGAATTGGCTCATGCATTGGTGGGAGCTGGCAAGTCTGAATTCTGTAGGGCAGAGGCTGATAACTCAGGCTGGGTTTCTCTGCTGCCATCTTGAAGCAGAATTTCTTCTTTGCCAGGAAACTTCAGTTTTTGCTCTTAAGACCTTTCCGTGGATTGGATGAAGCCCACCCACGCTGTCAAGGATAATCTCCTTTACTTAAAGTCAGCAGCTTATAGATGTTAACCACGTCTACAAAATGCCTTCACGTAGACTGTTGTGATTGGAAAACTGGCTGCTGTAGCCCAGCCAAGCTGAAATGTAAGACCAAACCTCACAGCACACATCCTCCCTGCCTAGACTAGCCCCCCTCCTGAGGGCAGGGATCTTGTCTTCCAAGGTCTGTACTCTTGTGACTCCTTGAGGGATCTCAGTCAGTGGGTAAGGGCTGCAGTTATTTGCTGGTGAGATGGGCACAGGGCCTGTAGGCAGGCGGGATGACCAAGCCAGCTCAGAATGGAGCTTTGCTAACATCCCAAAAGCAAGAGCCCCAGCCTGTCCTTCTCTGCTCTGACACCCACGGTCCCACTGAGTGCAATACCCAATGGGAAACTCCCTGGGCGGCTGGACATTTCATCCAGGGCACAGTTGAAGAAAGCAAGCCCATTAAAATCAGAGACTCCTTCTCCTTGCACTGAGTGGCGGCTTTGCAGAGGGAGACCAAGGAAGTCAGCAGGGCTGAGTGCTTGTCATGCAGACCCCATGTGAAACAGCACAAGCTGGCAGCATTGCCGGCAGTGCCTAGATTCTGTTGCAAACTGGGAAGGAGTATGCACATTTCTCAGATAACAGTGAATTCTGGGACCTGGTATTTAGCCGGTGGGTGCACCCCAGAATGGACTGGGGATAAAGCACTGGGTTTGGAGTCAGAAAACAGGTTTAAACCCTCTCTCCACCCCATACCAACTGAGTGAGCTTCAGTTCCCTCATCTGTCAAATGGAGATGATAGCACCCTTTCCCCCATACGGGGATAAGAGTAAGAACATTGGGTAGCAAGCACTAGCTCCTCACGGCACCCAGGCCACCCACCCATGTTGGCTGACGCGCTTGTCGTGGTCCAGGAGATGGCTTTGTGCATCCAGTTCAGAAACCTGCGAGAGGTTCCAAGAGCTGTTAGCCAGGTACACGTCCCTCTGCTCACGCCTGAGTACTTCACGGTAGTCGGGGCACCAAGGGAGCTTCCGGGTGTGACCAGCTGGGCTGTCTAAGGTCATGGGAGAGGGTGGTGACCATAGCCTGCATGTTCAGGCCAACCCTGGAGAGGAGAGAACTAACTGTGTGGGAGAGAAGAGGAGGCCATTCACACCAAAGCTGGTATTTGTGCAGTGATCTTAACTCTTCACAGATCTTCTGGGTACTGGTTCATCCCCCAAGTCAGCAGGGCATGTGTTGTTATTTCAAACCAAAATCCAGAGATGCTCAGTGTCTTGCCTGAGGACCTACAATTCGTTCATGGCAAAGTGACCCTCAGTGCCTTGATTCAGTGTCCAGTAGTTGGCCCACGGGTGCCCGGGACTGCAGGAAACTGGAGGCCCACTCTCCCGCATGCTTTGCCTTGGGCTTGCTTCCCCCACCTGGTACACCCCCCATCCCAGCCCTCCTAACTCTCCTCCCACCTCCAGCAGCCCCGGGGACCCCCATGCCCTGTGAGCCTCTGGGCCAGGCAGGTCTGAGACCTGGTGCTGGCAAGAGTGGGTGCTCAGGAAACACTGCTCCTTTCCCTTTCCCCCTGTAATCTTGAGTAGTCCTGGTTTCCGTCCTTCAGTTCCCACTTCTGTATACCCCTGGGGGTTGTGGTGATCTGGATGTGCAGGCCTTGGGACTCCGGGAGAGGGAAAGCTCTCCCCATGCATCCCCCTGCAGTCCCCAACCCCAGGCCGGGCATATGAGCCTGGGCACCACCGGCCGATGCCCTCACGCGGCTTCCCCTCCCATGTGGAAACACGCTCACTGCTGACTCCACAGCACCTCGGGACCGTGCCCAGCCTCAGAGTCCTCTGCAGAGGCCACCGACCAGTCCTCTGTGGGCAGCTCCAGGCAGAGCGCCTGCCTCCCCCGGCCCCTGTGCCCGCAGGTCTGTGTTCCTCTCCCTCACAGCACTTTTGCTCCTGGTGGGCAGAGGGCACGCCTGTCATTGGAAAGGATGCCCGCAGACATCAGTGTGAGAATCAGAGAGCCCTGTAGTTGAGAAGAGCTGAAGGAACCCTCCAGACCTGCCATTCCCAGACCTGGACGCTCTTTGGAAGCAGAGGGGCTTGTTAGAAATCCAGATTCCCAGGCCCTGCCCAGAACATCCTGACCGAGCGGATCTAGGATGGGGCCCAGGAGGCTGTATTTTTAACAAGCATCTCATGACATCTCTGGGAAGCCATGGGAGAGCCAAAGTTTGGGATGCTCAGCTACACTCCTGCCACTGCATTTTACTGATGAGGAGGATCAAGTTCAAAGAGGCCACATGGCCTCCCCAAGGTCACCTGGCTTGACAGTGGCACATCCAGAATTAGAACCCAAGTTTTCTGACGTCTGGGACAGTGCTCTTACAGCCACGGTTTGCTTATCAAGCCCCTGCTGTGTTTCTAGAAGGAGAAACAATGAAAGGAAAGATGGAACGAGTGCTCCCAGTGTGTGAGTGAAGACACCAGCAGGGTGCCAGCCAGACCTTGGTTCCAA
>PVKY010001164.1:0-34622 GCA_004027775.1 Bradypus variegatus
CCATCCTAGTGCACAGTCAGGAGAGAGTTGGGGGTTATTGCTTTAGTCTGCCAAAGCTGTTGAAATGCAGATGCCATAAAACAGGTTGGTTTTTGCAATGGGGACTGATAATTTACAAGCTTACAGTTCTGAGGCCATGAAAATGTCCAAATCAAGGCATCAACAGGTGACACTTTCTCCCTGAAGACCGGCTACTGGGGATCTTGGCTCCTCTGGCACATGGCAAGGCACATCTGCTGGTCTCTCCCAGGTTTCTTTGCTTTCAGCTTCTGGCTGCTCCATCTGTGGCTTTTCCTTTCTCAGTTTCTGTGGCTTTCTCCCTGTATTTCATTCTCTTATAGAGGTTTCCAGTGAGAGGATTAAGACCACCCTGAGTAAGATGGGTCACATCTTAACTTAAGACCCTACTCACCAAAGATCCTACTTACAGTGGGTCCACAACACCGGGGCGGATTAGCTTTAAGAACATGCTCATCTGGGGTCCATTCAGCTTCAAACTCCCACAGGGATCTGGGGTGTGGCAAATGGTGTTGTCAATATCCCCTCTCCAATAAGGGAGAGACAAAGATGATGCTTATTTTGCATGTGTCCCCTTAGCTTGGGGACACACTTAAACAAAGACTGATGTCTACCGCTGGACCAAAGGTTTCTGAAGGTATGGCCCACTGGAGTACATCATTCCCGTGACATTTGCGTGGGTAGTGTGTACTGAGCTTGGAAAGAAGATGAACCTACCTTCCCCATCGGGTCCTCCATGGCCCTCAGATGTGCACAGTGGTCTTCAGCAGTTCCTTGGCTCACGGGAAGGAGCACCAAAGACAGCGGAGGGGCAGGCCCTATGGGTCTACCAGATGGCTGTAGGGGAGTGGGGAGTGGTTGGCAGTGGCTCTTTGCTGGGGCTGAAAAGGGACAAAGACTTCCTCCCTGATGAGAGCTTTGGTGATTGAAGTGGCCAGGATGAAAGTAAACATCACCCCAAGGAAAGCAGACACCCCAGAGCTCATTACCTCAGCAGAAGCTGTTAGCACCGATAGCATCCTAGTGAGGCCTGAGGCAATGCCCCCTGACCACTGAGAAGGAAGACAGTTGCGTAGGAAGATCTCTAAGAAAACACTGTGTCAGTTTGCCAGGGCTCCATTACAAATACCACACAGTATGTTGGCCTGAACAGCAAGCATTTATTGTCCGGTGATTCAGAGCCTAGAAAGCCAAAATCAAGCATGGCCATTGAGAAGAAGGCCTAGAAGCTGATTCTGAGAGAGCGAGTCTGTGCTCTACCCCAGAGCCATCTGTGGTCTTGAGACAGCAGTCCTCTGTCACAGGGTTCTCTCTCTCCTCTCTGGCTTCTACTGACTTCACCTGAACTTCCTCTTTGTAAGGCCTCTTGTCACACAGATTGTGACCCACCTTGGTTCAATTTGGTCACAACTTAAATAATAATAGCATCCTCAGAAAGTCATGTACAAATGGGTTCACGCCCACAGGGGCGTGGATTCAGATCTGAACAAGTCTTTTGTAGGGGATGTGACTCAATTCCCATCAGAGCCCCCTTGCTCTGCCTGCCCTGGATGCAGTGCATCCTCCTTCCCCACTGCAGGAGAATTAGGCACATTCTGGGTCACATTTAACAATTACAACAAACACAACATAAAGGTCAGAGTACAGAGGGGTATAGGAATGCAGTTTATGTAAACCAGTGGGGCCAAGTTGGTATCAAAGCAAGCAAGGATGTTATAGAGTCAGGGTATTAAATTTAAGCCCCACGGTAACTACACAGAAAATATCAGAGGACATGCAGGCAGGGGGCAGGGGGAGTGGGGAATGAATGCATAATGGAGAGATGGGAAAGTTTTAGTAGGGGGAGGTGGTGAGGGCACCACAACAGAGCAAGCGTGAGTAATGCCACTGAATGCTGTGCTTGGGAGAGATAAGACAGGAAAGGTGATGTTGTGTATATACTCCTACAGTTTAAAAAGAGAGAGGGAGAATAAACAACTAAAGAGACAATGACAAATAAATGCATTATGTGATCCTGGGTGGGATCTAATAAGGGAGGTGAAAAGGCCCAAAGGGGACATTTGGGGGACATATTTTAAAAGCTGGAATATGGGCTGTAAGATTTATTTCAATGTTAAATTTCTTGAACTTGGTAATTGCACTTAAGTTGATTACATAAGTGAATATCCTTGCTCTTAGGAAATATACATGGAATTAAGTGTATAAATGATGTATACATCCCATACCCAAGTGTTCAGAAATGGATTGATAAATAGAGAGATGCTGGAGAGATACATAAATGGATTGATAGATTGATGAACAGAATGACAAGCAAATGTGGCAAAATGTGTACCTGAGGTGAGGTTTTCAAAATTATTTTAGCCTCGGAATGACTAGAAAAATAAAAGTCTTAAGTGGAAACCTCATAATAAAACACGTTAAAAGCAAATTAGCTCTGGAAATTAAGGGGACAGGTGTCATCAATATTCTAATGAACATTTAAGGTGAATGTGTCTGCTTTCAGGAAGGGGAGCAGAGGAGAAATTGAGGATCTGAGAATAGTTGGAGGAGTTTGGATCAGGAAAGGATGTCTACTAGAAGTCATCAAAGAATTGTCTGGCAAAATGCCTACGAGGTCATTGTATGACATTTCTCTATAGATCGCTTTGGTAACAATAAACACCTCAAATACACTCTATATTTGCAAAGCTTTAAAATTTTTATAGAGCACATATTTAATCTGGCCTTCTAAACAACCTCATGAACCAGACAGAAAATCTATTTTAAAGATTAGACAATAAAGCTACGACCAACATGGGATATTTTTAGAAACATTTGCAAACATTTCATAAATCTACTTTAATTGGATTTATTTAATTCACATTGATTGTTGGATTTATTTAGTTTGAAAACAATTGAATAAGAGAGGAAAAAGTGGGATGCTGCTTATTTAATGACGGATTTTCTTAACTGACCTTTTTGCTTATCCCTGACTCTGTTTTGCAAAATCATTTGCTTTGCATCCAGAACTTGTCTTAAAAAGCTTGCCTAATGCACCCTGAGGGGCTCTTCAGTCCTTGTCTTCTGTGACTCAGTTGCTGCTTTATTTTGCTTTAATTCAGATAAAACCAAAGTCACCCTTGGGGTTGGATTTCTCTTTCTTTGTGTCCCAATGGAAGCCTCCTAAAGGGAGGTAAGTGTTGATTTAGACGTACATGAAATATAGAGCTAATTATTTCTATGCAACTACTTAAAGTGATTTTAGTGCATGGGAGGAGGACGGAGAGAAGCTGAGCCGTCCGGAATCCAGAGAGTTGAAGAAGCATATTGGAGTTCAATTAATAGTAAATTAATAGTAAAATGGGCAGGAAGAAGCCCATTTTAAAGACTTTAAAATAACTTGTTTGGAGATCGCATCTGACTCTGCACATTCTGAAGGAGATTTCTGGATCATGGCCGCCCGGCGAGCTCTGCAGGCCCAATCCCCAGCGAAACAAACCACAACCCGTGAAAATTGTAAAAACAAAAAACAAAAAAACAACAACCTTTATTTGAAATCTATGAATATTGCCGTGAGAGCATATTGCAAATCAAGAATCATTTATGCAGGAAAATCTAATAAATCTTGGTAAGAACAGTGAGTCTGTGCCCCTTGAGCCAGAGTCCACTCCCACCCTCAGGGTGATGGAAGCTCCACTCAGGGAGGGTGTGGCCAAGAAGATGGGGCTCCCCCTGCCTCAGACCCCAGTGAAGGGCTGGGATCTCCCCGGGAGGGGCAGGCCTCCAGCACTTCTCATCAGCCTATTTTAATATTGCAGAGACATCCAAGTGTGTGCAGCTGTGGGATTAAGGGCTCCCTTCATCCACCCAGTTCCACTTGTATGGTGGGGGCTCCACCCTGGGTGTGGAAGACTAAGAGTATTTGGGCTGCAAATGTCCCCACCCCAGCCCCAGAGTTTCCATGCTGGCAGAGGCTATTGTCCCCCCCACTTGTAAAGCAGAGGCATCAAGAGAAGCTGGCCACTATCCCTGTCCTCAGATCTGCAGAAGTGGCTCGAACGTTTTGCCCAGGAAGAGAGGCAGGCTAAAAGGACACAGAGCTTCAAAGCTCTGCACCAAGGAACTGCATTTATTTTGAAGGGGGGGTGGGGAAGTGCGAATCTAAGTATGCCCTCAAAAACAGTGGAGAATTTGGTGACAAGCCCTTAGAGCTTATCTATTTCCCTTAGAGCAACACGCTAAACCGTAGGCCTACTGGTTTACCTGGGAGAACAAGAACCGTCCGCACAAACCTCGAAGACTGGACTCAAAAACTACCTCACAGGGGACATGAAGTTAAATCGGACAGTGGAGCAGTTTATGAGGCAGGGCATCACTGGATGACAGAGCAATCAGCGGGCAAGTACTGAAGCCTGATATCTGGTGGCGGTACAAACGGACTGTCTTTGGGAAAGCCTCAGAAAAGGGACAGTAAAGGAGCCCCAGCAGCATCTTTGTCATTGCAGAAAACTGTGCAAGTGCTCAAGACTGTGCCCTCTAAGGGGTGAAAGGAGATGCTCCCCCTTATCGGGGGAAACAGGCTTCATGCAAGTAGCCCAGTAAGCTCACTGAACAAATAAGCAAGCAAAACAATAAGCCCCCAGGAGGATCGGTTGCCAGAGTTGTTACAGTCTATTATCTTAAACATTCCGTTTCCCCCAAAAATCATGAGAATTTTTTTTAATGCAAGGGAAGGTGAAAATGTGAGCCATACATAGGGGGAAAATAGGCAATGGAAACTGTCTATGACAGGGCACAGAGGAAAGTTCGAGGCAGCCATTATAAAGATATTAAAACAACCAAAGGAAACCATGCTTAATGAAGTAAAAAAAATGGTCTGATGACAACCTCTCATCAAACAGAGAATACCAATAAAGAGATTGAAATTATTTTCTTAAAAAAACAGAAATTCAGGAGTTGAAAAGTAGGATAGTTGAAATGAAAAACATTCGCTCAAGTACATTTGAACACTATATTTGAACTAACAGAAGAAAGAATTAGCAAACTTGAAGACAGATCAATAGAGATTATACTGTTTGAAGAACAGAGAGAAAAAGAATGAAGAAATATGAACAGATCTTCAGATACAAATGGATCACCAGTGAACAAACCAACAGTCACTCAATGGAAGTGCCAGAAGGAGATGAGAGAAAAGGACCAGAAAAAAATACTTGAAGGAATAGTGACCGAAAACTTCCCAAATTTGACCTTAATAGATAATAACCTGTATACCCAAGAAACTCAACAAAAGCTAAAGACAAAAAAAAAAAATCTAAAGACAAAATCTTGAAAACAGAAAAACAACTCATCGTGTACAACTGAACCCTAATATATTAACAGCCAACTTCTCATAAATGAATCAATGGAGACCAGAAGGCAGTGGGATGGTACATTCAAAGTGTTGAAAGAAATCAAAACAAAAACTTGTCAACCAGGAATCTTATATCCAGAAAAACTATCTTTCCAAAATGAAGGAAAATAAAGACACTACCAGATAAATGAAACTGAGTGAATTCACTGCTTGGAGACCTACCTTACAAGACATAGCACAGGAAGATTTGCAAACTGAAATCAAGTTACCTCAGAGGGTAATGCAAATTCACACAAAAAAAATAAAAAAGCATCAGTAAATGTAATTATGTTATTATAAAAGACAGTTGAAATGTACAATTCTTCTCCGATCTTATTTTAGCCAATTTAAAAAGTGATGCTACAGAACAATAAGCTTTTCATTGTATTATTAGACTTTAATATATAGAAATGTAAGATATTTGATGATAACAGCACAAAGAAGATGGGTGGGAAAAAAGCTGCATCGAAGTAAGGAAATGACACCAGATGGTAACTTTAATCCAGAGGAAAAAATGAAGAGAACCAGAGCTGGTAAATAGGAAAGTTGATACAGCAAATTCTATACATATATACTTACTCTCCTTTCTTCTCTCAGCTTCTTTAAATGACACAGATTTTATCACATAATAAGTCTTGCAATGCATCAATGAGTTTGTGACATATACAGATGTGCTATTATTATAGCAATAATAGCATAAAAGGGAGAAGAAGGAATAAAAACACATAGGAGTAACATCTCCAGATGTCACTGCAATTAAACTAGTAGCTCTCTGAAATACATTCTGATAAGTTAAGATGTACATGGTAACCCCTAGAGCAACCACTAAGAAAATAACTCCAAAAATATAGTGAAAATCACTAAAGTAATTAAAATGTTACATTACAAAACTTGTATTTAATGAAAATAATGCAACAAACTAGGAATGGAAGGAAACATCCTCAACCTGTAGAGGTAGCTATGAAAAAGCCACAGCTAACAGCTAGCTTAATGGCGAAAGGCTGAGAGCTGTTCCCCTGAGATCTGAAACCACACAAGGAGGCCCCTATGGCCATTCTATTTAATATTGCATTGAAGGTTATAGACAGGAAAATTAGCCAAGAAAATAAAATAAGAAGCATCCAGATTGGAAAGGAAGAAGTAAAATATCTTTGCTTGCAGATGGCAAGCTCCTGCATATAGAAAATCATAAGGAATCCACTAAGCAAATATTAGAATTAATAAACAAGTTCAGAAATGTCACTGTATACAATGCAAACATACAAATATAAATTGTACTTTTATACATTAGCAAGGAACAATCCAAAAATGAAATTGAGAATGCAGCCCCATTTAGAATAGCATCAAAAAGTATAAAATACTTAGGAATAAATTTAACAAAAAAAGTGCAAAGCTTATATTCTGGTGGACTGGGACTTAGTGTGAATGAAGTAGCTATTATTCAGAATAGCAGCTCATTTACCAAGATTCAAGAACTGTGTCCATGTTCAATTACGGGGGGCTCTTCATTGCTTTTCCAGGAATAGGACCCAGCCCATCTCCATCTGTGGCTCCTTATCCTACCGGGCGTGTGATTTTCCCTCACCTGTAAAGTCAGGATAATAACAAAGATCATTGTAGGGTTACAGTTTTGTCAGACGGAATGGCACACAGTAGGCTCTTTCTCGGTGTTCATTATTATCAGGAATCACATTTAGGGCGCCCTCCTCCTGGGTCCCGAGGCTCGTTGGTTAGCGTTCTTTTATACAATTTGTATCTGATTCTAATTTCTAGCTTGCTTCCCTCCCTGCTCTCTTACAGTCTGTTCTCACCATGGCAGCCAGGGGAACTTTTAAAAGCCTAGATCAGATCATTTCAGTCCTCTGCTTCAACTCTCGAGAGGACCCCGCTGGACTCAGAGCCAAAGCTCACATCCACACGTGGCCCCCAAGCGTCCACACAAACTGCCCCGCTGGGTCCTCCCTGGGCTCGTTTCCTACCCCTCCACCCTCCCACTGCTCCACCCACACAAACACCCCTGCTGTGCCTTGCACACCCCAACGTGCTTAAAATGTAGACATATTGCTGGCTCTTCTCTCTGCCCCACATGGTCCCATGACTAGCTCGCTCATCTCCACACTTTATTCAGGCATCACCTTCTCATCAAAGCTTCCCCCTAGCTCCCTCTATAAAAATAGCGATTTCTACCCCCTCCAGCTGGCAGTCCCTGTCTCCTTACCCTACTTTTTCTTTTCCCATAGTACTTGGCGCCTCCTAACAAGTGACAGGTAGTGGTCACTGAGCAGCACTGCCCAGGCCCCCTGCGGGACTGAAAGGCTTTCCACCAGCTGCTGGCAGGGCTGCCAGCCCATGGCTCCCGCTGCCAGTCCTCCCTGGGAATTGTGTGCCCTGAAGATTGCTGCCGCCACCAATGCCCGGCCGCCTTCTGGGCCCCCTGCATCCAGTCAGGGCCCCTCGCCCAGCTGGGCAGACTGGAAATCAGCTCCAGCTTCAGAGCTCCCTACAGGGTAGGCTGAGGCCCTGTGGCATCCGCTTCGAGCTCAAATTAGCCTGTGCCCATGTCTGCTGCCTCCCCTTACCCACGGGTGCCCATTCGAGAGCTCTCCCTCCAGTTGCCCTGCACACTCATCTCTGTTTCACTCTGCTGCACTGCAGGCTTTACTGATTAGTTATGTTAATTGCTTTTCTCCGCCACTACAAGGGAAGTTCCCCAAAGGAAGGAAACTTACTCACTGATATATCCAAAGCACTTTAACAGTGCCTGGCTCATAGTGGGCACTTAACAAATATTTGTCAAACGAATGTTGAAATGTTCAATATTTTCATCTGGCTGAGGAAATCCTGAAACCCTTCAAAAATAGAGTACGAATCCCCTTTCATTTTGCAGACATAACAACTTATTCATTGAACTAGATTGTTTATCTTATGTTAACCTCAGCCACCAAGCGGGGATGTATGCAGACTTATCGACCTTCATTTTGGTTCAGCTTTTGACAAATTATATTTTTTTAATAGGGTGATGTTGTCAGCTTTTTAATTAATTTATTTATTTTGAGAACCCATGTGTCCACTTCCTATATACCAGGAAATTTTTCCTCTCAGACTTTATTTCATGCATCCTTTTCTTGGAGAATAATGTTAACAGTTTTATTCTTCATGGCCTATAAAATCACCAGCATGATCCATATGTTTCTCCATATGCCTCCAAAACATTGCCTATTGGAGACCACTAAAGCCAGGCCAGGGGGTGCCTGGCCTTATAAATGTGAAAGTTGTCGGGATGTATTCTTTGAACAACGGGAAGCCATAGTAGTCCATCGAATGGCTTTACATCAGGAAGCAAATGCTCACTTTGGGAGCCTGGTGGAGAATGAATTAGGTGGGAAAAATCTGGATGGGGATGAACTAGAGGTTGTTGCAATATTCCAGGTTTCCAATATTTTGCATTGGGCTTTGACTAGAGAAGATGGAAAAGTAGTGATTTTAAAGGCTGTGTAATTCTCTGAGCCACTGCATGACTATCAAAAATAGCAAATTATCTACATCATATATCACGCTTTATGGTAAAACACAATCTTTGTGCTTCCCTGATTCCAGCAATCTTTTTTTCTTGTGACAGACAGGCCAGTCATATTTCAGAAAACTTTTTTCCTTTTAGCTTATTATAATATATGTCCTTGATTTTTATCACAAATAGTTTCTCAGGACCTCTCTACATATACAGTGTCATTTGAAAAGCTAACTGCTCTTATCTTTGTCCAAGAAATATATAGTGAACAGATTCTATGAGCTATAGCTTCTCTCTTAGGAAACCACCATCGTCAAGGGAAATATTGATTGAGATAAATGTTATCTTCACAAGTGCAAAACCCCAGTCAGAGACACTGAAAGGAGATAAAAGCATGCATTCATAAATCACTGCAGTTTGTGAGCCAAGCTTCCTAAGGATGTAGAGTGGGTCTCTTGTGCCTTGTTTGTCATTGCATGTAAAGATTTTTATTTTCATTGTCTCCCTCCCATGGCTCTATCTTTGCAATCTCTTGGTTCCCCAAAGGAGAAGACTCTAATGGAAGAATGAAAAGCTCTTAAAGAAAAACCTTTGAAAGTTATGTTTACTTTTATTACCAAAATAATAATAATAATAATAATAATAAAAGGCCAAAATATAGTGAAACCATATGTTTCCTAGTGATGTGACCAGGAAAAAGAGCAACATGCTAAAATACCTAACAACATCTAAAAACGTTTAGAGAGTAAATATATTTGCTCTCCAGGATATCTTAGCAATGCTCAGACTAAGAAATATCTCCACACTCATATGGGGCAAAACAGTCAGCTCTGTCTCTCTTGGATTTTATTTTCAAGACTCCAACAAAAATGCAACTGCGAGATGTAACAGGAAACTAAAAAACAAAGTTTAATGTTGGCGTGTGTCAGTCACATTATAGCACAGGTTCATGACTTAATACTTACAATGCAGTGCAGGCTATTTGTGTGTGGTTTTCTTCTGGAAGATAATGATGATGTTTTCTTTATAGTTTTGCTTTTTAGGAGTTCAGATTAATTAAGTTTACTTTGGTTACTACAAGATAGAAATCCCACGGTGTCTGATGGCCCAAAGATGATGGAAGTTCCCTCGTGTGAGTTCTCCAAAGAAGAGCTGTTCTCCAAGCCTTTCCTCTTGGGTGGCTGTCTTCAGAAGGAGCAGGGCGGGCCAGGGAGGTGTCCTGGGCCCAGGCGAGGGTGCCTCAGGCGCTTCTGTCCACATCCACGTGACGAGAGCCTGGGCACACCCGAACTGCGGGGGCAGGGGCAGGCGGCCTAGCTGTGTGTCCAGGAGCCAGTTAACAGCCCAAGCTAGTCACTGTCTACCACAGTCTTCCATGGTTTAATTTTCAGTAGAGGTGTTTGATGTGACCAGAGTGCAAGTACTTTACATGGATTAAAAATCAAATAGTACAGGGGAGAGTCTAATAAAATGCAATGGGCATTCTGCTCCAGGACTCTTATAAGTCATCCCGCTTCCCAGAGGGAAGTAGTGTAAATGCTTTTAACTGTTGGGTTCTTTAGGTGAACACCTTTGTATCTCTAAGTGAAATATGTGCATCTCACATGAATGGCCTGCAATCAGCCCCGAGGATAATGGACATTATTTCTGGTTATGGAACCTCATTGAGCCAATTGGCAAAAAAAAAAGTTTATAACATAGATTGAAAATGAGTAATCTAAAACCCTGCACCTATACAGCTCAAAGAAAGGAACATTTATAGAAATCCCTGTAGAAAAAAAAATTGATCTTAACTGTGAGTTTGAAGTGTAAAGGATGTTTTTGATGATTAGTTGGTTGGGGAGGTAGGGAAAAGAAGGAGCAGCAGTAGGAAAGAAGGCAAGAGAGGTTATGTGAATGGTGTAGTTTGAAATGCCATATTGCTGCACTGAGGCTGAGTGAGAACAACTACAAATTTGGAAATACACACGCCTCATATTCAGCTTCCGTATCAGCCGGGGCTCCCTGTTAAGGAGTATTCATATTCACCTAAAATGCAGAGATTTCAATGGAGGGGCTACTTAGAGAGGTGTGGATGGGGTTATGGGACAAATGAGGAATGCTGGGGTGCCCAGTAAACAGCCATGGCAAGAAGCCACCCCTAAAGGTTGAGGGAACAAGGGAAAGAAATAGTGCACCTGACACTCGAGAGCTGAAATTGTGGAGAAGGGGCTGATGGCTGTCAGCTCAGCTCCCCAGAAAGGCTGCTTAGTGTTGATTGCACTAAGCTAAGTTTATTAAGCCTAGTGAAGCAATGGAGAATACTACCTGGACATCTTTGTAGCCAGAGAAGGGGTAAGTCAGGGAAGTTAAGTGTGGGCTGTTAAGAGCTTGGCCTGGGTGATTTTAAGGTGGCTCTTGCGAGGCTGGGAACTAGTGGACTTGGGCAGTGTGTCTGTTATAATAGTTTTGGATTGGTGAGCACAGCAAGTTGAAGGTCTTGAAGCAAATATTCACAGTAAAGCCAATAGTTTTGATAAGGAAGCTACTGTCGTTGGTTCACGCTCTTATCGTGCAGGAATAAAGAGATTTCCTGGACTGTGATTACCACTGATTGAATGGTTTGCAGAAGCTTGAGCCTGTCACTGATTTGCCAACTTTCAGAAACCTAGTTACAGGAGAGAGGCTATTGTTGACTGGCTGATTTTCAGAAGCATGCATACTGATGGAATCTACTATGGCAATAAAAAATGTAATTACTCCATTTACTATTACTAAGATTATCAAAGATCTAAATGCTTCACCTTTTTATGGCATAACCACTGTGACAGTGAAGTCCATGTGTCAACTTGGCCAGTGATAGCGCCCGGCTGTTTGGTCAAGCAAGCACTGGCCTGATCGTTACTGGAGGGATATTCTTTGTACTTAAAATCGTCAGAATGCTGCTTGCACCCACGGCTGATGACATCTACAATCAGCTGAGGAGATGGCCTTCAACAATGAGAGATGTCTCACACAATCAGATGAAGGCTTTAAAAGGGAAAGTGATGATTTCATCAGTCAAAGGAGAAAATTTCCATCTCTACTTCAGCCAGCCAGCTTCTTTTGGGGAATTCATCAAAACCTGCATCAGACTTCCCCACTTGCAGCCTGCCCTATGGAATCTGGACTTGTGCATACCCACAGTCACATGAGACAATTTTTATAAAAATCTCATAATATTTATGGATGTCTCTGGTAAGTTCTGCTTCCCTAGAAAACCCTGACTAATACAGCCACAGGTGCAAATAGTCACAATGCAGAATATATTTTCCCATTTCCTGTGCAATATTTTTCTCGAGAAAAAGGCTTACTTCTAGATAAGACTTCAGAAACAAATTTTACAGGGACTGTTATTGAATTAGGAGTTAATGAGAAAACTTTGCTCTGCTTTTGGTGGAGACAATACGAATGTAAGTTTTTTTGGATTCTTTCATGAAGGTACAGATGACTTTCTTTTTAATTCATTTTATTGAGATATATTCACATACCACGCAGTCACATAAAACAAAGCGTACATTTGATTGTTCACAGTACCATTACATAGTTGTACATTCATCACCAAAGTCAATCCCTGACACCTTCATTAGCACACACAAAAATAACAAGAATAATAATTAAAGTGAAAAAGAGAAATTAAAGTAAAAAAGAACACTGGGTGCCTTTGTTTGTTTGTTTCTTTCTTTCCCCCATTTTTCTATCCATCCATCCATAAACTAGACAAAGGGGAATGTGGTCCATATGGCTTTCCCAATCACATTGTCACCCCTCGTAAGCTACATTTTTATACAATCATCTTCAAGATTCATGGGTTCTCGGTTATAGTTTGATAGTTTCAGGTATTTACTGCTAGCTACTCCAATTCACTAGAACCTAAAAGGGTTGTCTATATTGTGCATAAGAGTGCCCACCAGAGTGACCTCTCAGCTCCTTTTGGAATCTCTCTGCCACTGTAGCTTCATTTCCTTTCATATCCCCTTTTTGGTCAAGAAGATGTTCTCCGTCCCATGATGCCGGATCTACATTCCTCCCCAGGGGCCATATTCCATGTTGCCAGGGAGATTCACTCCCCTGGGTGTCTGATCCCATGTAGGGGAGAGGGCAGTGATTTCACCTGTCAAGTTGGCTTAGGTAGAGAGAGAGGGCCACATCTGAGCAACAAAGAGGCACTCGGGAGGAAGCTCTTAGGCACAATTATAGGGAGGTACAGACCAATTTTACTCCAAGTTGAATGACTCTAAGGAAGATGTGGGCTGTCTTACCCATATTCTGTATAAAGCTGATCAAATAACATCTGATATCCTTTCTATTAACATTGACGTAATTGTCATGAAATTGTTCTCTTACTTGCAATTTATTGAAGTATTCTATTGCTTAAAAGAACTTATTGAATGTGTTGAAGAAAGAATTAACAAAATGTATCTTTTTGAATGTCAAAGCTCTTCTTCAAAGGGACAACATTACTGCTGAACAGAAAAAGAAACTCTTACTTGAAATAAACTATTATTATAGCACTTGACATGAGTATCTTTTGAGATGGATTGTATCCCTTGAAAAAATTTGAGTTTTTCCATAGATGTTACTAAAAACTCTTCCAGCATGGGATTAAGTGGCATTATCATGTGTCATACCAAAAAAGAAAGGAATAAAACTTAACAATGATTCTCTTTGTTGTCAGTGGGCAACATTTTAAAAAGCCATTGCTAAAGCGATGCAGCATAATCCTGAAGAGTGGAAAGGCAAGTTATGCTGTGAAATATGGTGGTATGTAACTTAGCAAATCAAGTTTGAAGAGCAGTTCTCAAAGTTGATAATTTTATGCCATATATATTCAGCATCCTGCATAATGCTAACGTTGAGTGTATTTTCTCAGTAAAGAATGTTCGATGTTCAATGGACAAAAGATGGAAATAAGTTACCTACAGACGCTGTAGAAGCTAGGTTACAATGTAAATGGAACACAGACTGTAACTGCAAGGAATTTTATAAGCAAATTCTGCAAACAAGGAACTGTTAAGGGGAGCCAAATCAGGAGGCAAAATTAGAAAGACACCTAATTTGGATACTTATTTATTCCAGATAAACAACTAATACCTTATTATTATTATGTCCTGTGCAATTACTTTTTTCTCAATATGTATATACAGAGGCAACTGAAATAATTCAAATTCTGTATTATTATTAAAGTCCTACATTTTTATTTGTTAAATCTGGCAACCTCATCTGATAGCAAGTAATCTCTCCCTGGTCTAGCTCCTGCTATTCCTCTTTACCACTCATTTCCATCTGTTGCTAAATTCCTCGGTGTTAGTATAGCCCATTGCTGCTGAGCAAGTGCTGCGAGCCACACTGCCTGGGTTCCAAGCCTGACTCTGCAGCTTCTTAGCCAGCTCACCTTTTTCAACTGGCTTCACTTACTGGTCTCAGTTTCTCCTGCTCTAAAATAGGGAGGATAAAAGTACTTGCCTCGGAGGACGGAGCTAGCATACACAAGCTCTTGGCATGGTGTGTTTTCATTGTTCTTAGCATAGAACAAAGTTCCTACCCAGCCTTCTTTGGTCTAAAATCCAGACTAAATCCTGCACATGTAGTTTTGTCGTGTTTGTCTTTTGCATCTTCCACAATGCTGCACATGCATTAGATACTGCAGAGTAGCCCTCGAATGAATAACTGAGCAAGGTATCACAATTGATTGTGGTTTCTAAGTTCTCTTCTGGTGGCAATCCATGAAACGGACTTGCAAACAGTATTGTCAGCCTCAGGAAATGTCCAGGCAAACAGAAAAGTAGGTAGCTTAGGTAGGGTCCTGCGTAATTGAGGGTCCCTGAAGTTAATTTGCCTTTGGAACAGTTGAGTGTGATTTTAGATGCACAAAAGGAATAATCAGGAATCAGGAGAAGCACTGGAAAGAGCTTCCCCATTTGTTAGCCTCCATTGCTCTTTCTGCTAGGGCTCACCCACACGCAAAATGTTTCACCCAGGTCAATAATCGAAGGTCAGCTTCTCAGACTGTTCACTTGGTTTCTGATGACATCCGTGACTGTAGTCCACAGAGGTCAAGCCAGACTGAAGGAAGCTTAGCCAGAAGAAGGAAAGACAAATATGGGGGACATTGAGACCAGTGGGTCTCAAACTTTTCATGCATCAGAATCACCTGGAGGATTTTTTAAAATACAGACTTCCGAACCCCACCACCAGTTTCTGACTCAGCGGATCTGCAGGTGGGGCCTCAGAATCTGCATTTCTAACAAGTTCCTGGGTGTCCCCGACGCTGCTGGCCAGGGGCCACACTGAGACCATTGGCCTAGAGGAAGAAGCCACGGGGTCACCAAAAGGTAAAACTCCTTTTTTATGTCTTTCCTAATTCATTTAGAGTCCTATTCACATGGCCGTTATACTATTTAAGAAATGGTTTTGCCTCTGGAGTGACTAAGCCTTTCAATGAGCTCTCCCCACTTGCAGGCCACTGATCTTGCCTGCCACGGAAAGAATTTTACGAGACAGCAGTTCAAATTAAAATCTTCTATAAAAGTTTCTACTGAAGGCACTTTATGGGACAACATGTGGTAAGTTGAAAACCAAAAACATGACCAGTGAGGCTTCCCAAGCCAAAAATGACTCCTGGTTTCCCCCCAGTGTTCCCAAACAGCTGAGACGGGGAGGCTTCCGACAGAGCCCCACACTCCCACATCTCAGCTGGCTCAACACAGGCCGCCGCCAACACGATCTCCCTTTTTCCTCCAAATCAAACCCATCCTCCAGGGCTGCTCATGCTCTTTACTTTTTACCAAAGGCCAGTACCAATGAGAATCGAGACCCAGCAAGTTAGCACGTAAGCTTTTGTTGAGAGCATTCTTAGTTGTATATATTTACAGCCTGCGTAATACCAAATACGGTATTCTTTTAATAAGTGAAATCTCCATCTTTTCCTTCTAACTAAAATTACAGGCCCTAGAATTTTGCCAAGCTCTCTTGGATAAACACATGTCTCTTTTTTTTCTTATAAACATCCAGGTACCTAACCTTGACTTACATATCTGTGTATATTCTACTGGGAATTGAATCTTCTTGCATCTCTGTAGCTTAACCAACAGAACTAAGAACAGGAGTCACCTTTGTCAGAAGGAGGTCACCCCTTGTTTCCGGAAATTCCTGCCCAGGCAGATAAAGCTGTAAACTAATAATTAACACGACTCTTTCAAGAAATTCCTGCAAACGCATCTGTCCTGGGCAAGGAGCTAGCTTATCAAACAACAGTGAGCTCATCAAGAGCCACCTCAAGGCCCTGCGCTTGCTGTGTACACCAATCCCAAACTGGTAGGGCTTGAACTTGGCTCAATCCCAATCCACTTCCCACCTTGAACGACCCACACTAAACCACCGAAGCCCAGACCTCCAAGCCCTGTAAGTGTCCTCCCCTGACCTCCCTCTTCTGAGGCACAGTAGGTTGCCAGTGGTGTTTGCCCTCCCGCAACAGGACCGGGAGACTGGCTTCATTTGGAGGCAGGTCTCCCCCGGCTCTTCTGGGGAGTCCACTGTAGATACTACCCGTTATCATATGCACTACCCACAACACACGTAACACTGAAAAATCGAGATTGCTCTTTTCCTCGACACACACATTCTTCTCTCCTTATGCTAAAATGGCATTTCACATGACTGAGATAGAACCCAGACAACACTAGTATCACCTAATGGTCTTCAACATTTTTGCACACACTAGAAGAATTTTATGAAATGATGCAAACCCTTACAAAGGTTTAAGTTGATATCTCACCTAAAGCACAAGCAATGAAAGAAAAATAGATAAATGGGAACTCCTCAGAATTAAAAGCTACTGTGTCTCAAAGGAATTTGTCAAAATGGTAAAAAGGCAGCCAACTCAAGGGGAGAAGATATTTGGAAATCATGTATCTGATAAGAGACTGATATCTTATATATAAAGAAATCTTATAACCCAATGACAGTAGTACAAACACCCCAATTATAAAAAGGGCAAAAGATATGAAAAGACATTTCTCTGAAGAGGACATACAAATGGCTAAAAAACACATGAAAAAATGTTCATCTTCGTTAGCTATTAGGGAGATGCAAATTGAGACCACAGTGAGGTACCATCTCACACTAGTAAGAAGGGCTGCCATTAAACAAACAGGAAACTACAAATGCTGGAAAGGATATGGAGAAATTGAAATGCTTATTCATTCTTGCTGGGACTGTATAATGGTTCAGCCACTCTGAAAGACAGTTTGGCAGTTCCTCCGAAAACTAAATATCGAGTTACCCCAATTTCACTTCACAGTATTTACCCAGAGGATCTGAAAGCAGGGGGCATGAATAGATATTTGTACTCCAGTGTTCATAGAGCCATTGTTCACAGTTGCCAAGAGGTGGAACCAACCTAAATGTCCTTCATAAGATGATTGGTTAAACAGAATGCAGTATATACACACGATGGAATACCACGCGGCCGTAAGAAGGAACAAGGTCATGAAGCATATGACAACATGG
Source organism: Bradypus variegatus (assembly GCA_004027775.1). Classification (NCBI taxonomy): domain Eukaryota; kingdom Metazoa; phylum Chordata; class Mammalia; order Pilosa; family Bradypodidae; genus Bradypus; species Bradypus variegatus. The sequence goes on from PVKY010001164.1 coordinate 17,424, forward strand.
ATGAGCCTTGAAGACATAATACTGAGTGAAATAAGCCAGACACAAAAGGAGCGATGTTGTATGTTACCAGTAATGTGAACTCTGTGAAAAATGTAAAATAAGTGTCTTACATTGTAGAATATAGGGGACCTAGAGTTAGGCAGCAGCTAGTAAAGGGGGAACAATAATCTAGTAAGAACAGACAAGATATTGAGGGTGCTCTTAATGATATGGGAATGCTCAGGTGTGACTACGGTTCATTCATTTTCTTTTGGTATGTTAGGAGCACACTGGAAGGAATGAAGGTGTTTCAGGATACTTGTTTTTCCCATTGCTTTGTTTTGTTTTGTTTGGAAACTTTTTTTAATTGATAAATAAAGCAATTCTAAATTTAAAAAATTTGACAGCTAATATTTTTGCCATGAGTTGCAAAAGATACAATTTCTAATATCTTTTAAATACTGATATTCTTAAATAAAACTGTTACAGGGCTGTTACATGTACACCATGGAAATAAATTCCATAGCCATTTGATAGTACCCTCTTCTATTTTAAAAAGAACATAAACAACTTTTTTCCCACAGAAATTTTGTATTGTCCCTTTTGTTCTTTGAATTAGTATTTCCATTCCACTTGCCTCAAATACTTTTATCCTAATGTAATAAAATATAATGTTTAAATGATTCACTCTGTCAAACTTCTTTGCCATAAAAAACTGTATGTAAATTAATACTTTAAAAGTTTAATTTCTTATGACCACAAGGCTCTACATATTTATTTTTTCTTCTGGATTGAGAAGTTATCATAAAAATTGGAAGTAAAGAGTTGATTAAAACAACATAAATATATTACTAATTTTAACAATTTTTAACTTCAAAATAAAATTTTATTATAAATTCATGTTTTAAGAGTGCTGGATCTGTTTTTCAAATAATTCATGTATCCATGGATTAATATAATTCTGGAATGAGTCAAAGTTTCACAACAATTTCATTCCTAATTTTCACTTTTCATAAATGTAAATACCAAGAAGCTCTGTGACCTAAATAAATCGGTGAGGTTGGGAAGAGTTTTAGTTTTAGTTTTTGTTTTTTTTTTAATAGCCACATCTATTCTTTGAATTCCTTCTAAATAAATGTAAAATCCATACAGTGATCTAGCATCAATATTATTTTTTCAAGCAGCAAAATGTTGGTAATTTTTGAAGTTGGATGATGGGAATATGGAGATTTCAGTATACAATTCTCACTACTTTTGTGTATGGAAATTTTCCATAATAAAAGCATTTTTTAAATTATTTTTATTTCTATCAGTTGGTAACTTTATTAGGTTTTCCTTCAATATTGTTGAAAGCAAAGAATTGACAGCCTACTAACTTTCAAAAGGATTCTTTACTTAGTCATTGGAATTACTCATTCTCCCAACATAAAATCAATTATTTCCAGTAATATTGTTTGCATTTTTAAGAGATTTACAGGGCAATGCATCAAACTGAGACTTCAACAGGTGAAAGATACGTGTTTCTTCTGCAAATTTGAAGAAAGACAATTAGGAAAAGAAGTAGGGAAAGATGGAGCTACCTTCTTATTGATTTGGGGCAGATAATTTTAAAGATGGGCATATATGGAAGTTAAAGATCTCATTATCAATTTCCTTAAACTTTCCTCCCCTGGAAGGGCTTTCAGTGACCCTGAGATTTGCATAATAATCTAAGGGCTGCTGTTCTAAGCCACAAAATCTATCCCCACCAGCTCCCACCCCATCAGTATTTGTTTGCATCTGAATAGGAACTTTTCTTTTGTATGTAGAGGGGGACTGAGGTGTTTATTTGGAAGGCATGGTGTATTAGTTAGGGTTCTCTAGGGAAACAGAGTCAACAAGAGATACCTAAATATAAGATTTTATAAAACTCTCTCATGCAACTAGGGATGCATGACTCCAAATTCCATAGGGCAGGCAGCAAACTGGCAACTCCAATGAAGGTGTTCAGTGAACTCCTCAGGCAGCAAACTGGCAACTCTGATGAGGGTGTTTGATGAACTCCCCAGGAAACGCTTTGCTGGTCAGCCGAAGAAGAAGTGAAGGTCCTCTCTCTCTCTTTCTTAAAAGTCTTCAATTGATTGGATTAAATCCAGCTGATTGAATTCTCTCATTGTGGAAGACACACCCTTCGTTGATGTAATCAGTCATAGCTGCAGCCAGTTGACTGATGATTTAATAAACCAGCCTTCTGGTTTATTAACTAGCCACAAATGTCCTTGCAGTAATGGTTAGGCCAGTGCTTGCCTGACCAGACACCTGGGTACCATCACCTGGCCAAGTTGACACATGAGCCTAACCATCACACAAGGCCTGGTGTCTATCCTAAACCAGCTGCTTGAACTAGTGTTGAGTCCTTATGAGGAGAGCTAAGGGCTAGAAACCTTTCATGAGACTTGATGAAGTTCCAGGAAAGGGGAGCAAAGAAAGGCAGAAGCTAACAGAATACCGTGTCCCTGGAGACTTCATGAGATCCTGGGAACCAGCAGAGCTTCTAGGCCCAGATGTTAAAATTGGTCAAAATAGAGAGCTGGGACCAATTAGAGAAGGTAGCTTTGGGAGCAACTACAAGTGACATCTTTAGCAGGGACTTTGTATTTCTTACTTGAGTGGTAATGGGGGTCGGGGACTTGTCTTTATACTAATGCAAATTTATTTCATGGTTACAGGCTGTTGATGACAGAGAAAATGAGCTTCATCAAAGAAGTAACCTGTTGTCATGTTCTTCAGTGGGCTCAGCTTATCTTGGGGACAGACTTGACCTCTCTCACTGCAAAAGGAACAGCTCCAATTTTGTTACTTTTGTATATTGAGAGTTACATAAGATTTCATTTGGAAGAAGACTCCACTTGTCAGTCACTCAAAGAGTAATTAGAGTTATTGACTCTTATTTAATTTACTGTCTCCAGGAGAACCTTAATCACCCAAAGGTGACAGAAAGACTAATTGGTATTTGGCACACAGAAAAGAATAATTGGTATTTGCCGGTGAGAACTCTTGGCTGAATCCTTATGCTAATTTATGGTCCAGGAAAACGTCCTCCCATGAGAAATAAATAAATCATGTCAACTGGTCACTTATATCCCAGTTGGCACAGACCTGGCACTCACGATCTTCATGAGTGCAGATGTGCAGCACCTGGCTCCCCCACATTGATCAGATGGGGCCTTAGGCAGACCTCCCCATGCTTCTGGTGCCTGGCAGGAGTGAACGGATGCTCCAAACTGCATCCCAAACATCAGTCCTGGGAGCATCACTCTCCAGAGCTCATCGTGCCCCCCGTGGTGAACCTGGCCCACTGTCCTTCCACACACGGAACAGACCCAGCGATCAGAGCAGCTCTCAGGAGCACACGGGGCTGACGATTACCAAACACCAGCTGAGGTGACTGTTGTGGATTTGCCCACATGTACGAGGGGAAAAGCCAAAGTCGTAATCTTTGAGGGTTGCTTCCAGCCAGCACCTGGTAGACAGTTGAATTGACTAAAGCTAATGGTGCAAAATATTCCTATTTTCTCAATACAGATATGTCATAAAGTTGAAAACAGTCATTTTCTTTCATTTCTGCCTGTTGTCAACTTTCTTTCCACTTAAAAGAAATGGAAGAGCCCCTCACATTTTTCAGCCATCATATAAGATTAGAATAGAAGGGGATATTAGAATAGACAGTTCATTAATTTTCTTTTGGTATGATAGGAGTATATTGGTAGAAATGAAGTTATTTCAGGATATTTGTTTTTCCCATTGCTTTGCTTTGTTTTGTTCGGAAATGTTTTTTTATTTGATAAATAAAGTTTTAAAAAAAGAATAGCAGGGGAATATGTCCTCTCCTTCTCCCCTCTCTCATATCATCAGTTCAAAAAAGGGGACTTCTGTGCCCCTCCCCACAGGCAGAGACCTGTGGGACACCATGAAACATACCAATATACGCATAATGGAAGTCCCAGAAGGAGAAGAAAGAAAGGGGTAAACGAAATATTGATAGATATTTTCCTAAATTAAATGAAGCAGGAATACACAAATTTAAGAAGCTGAACAACCCCAAATGAGATAAACTCAAAGAGAACCATAGCTGGACACATAGCAGTCAAGCCATCAAATGCCAAGGACAAGGAGAGAACTCTGAGAGCTGCAAGAGAAAAGCAATGTGTTACGTACAAGGGAGTCCCAATAAGGTTAAGTGCTGATTTTCCATCAGAAACCGTGGGGGATAAAAGGCAGTGGGATGAAATATTTAAAGTGCTGAAGGAAAACAATTGTCAACCACGAATTTTATATCTGGCAAGACTGTCTTTCAAAAATAAGAAGAGATTAAGACATTCCCAGTTACAAAAAAGCTAAGGGAATTTGTCTCCATTAGACCTGCCCTATAAGCAACACTAAAGAGCTCTTCAGACTGAAAGAAAAGAACAATAAACAGTGGATCAAAGCAGCATAAAGAAATAAATACTTCCAGTAAAGGTAACTATTTGGGTAATTATAAATGGTCAGTAATAATGTATTGCATTTTGTGATATGAGACTCCACTTTTTACTTCTTGCAGTTTCTAAAATGCAAATTCATCAAAAGCAATGATATATCTATGTTTCTTATACAATGTATGAAGATATAATTTGTAGCAAGTACAACAAAAGAGGGGAGGGGATACATAGAAGTATGGGAACAGTGTATGTGTATGCTATTGAAATTAAGTTGGTATCAAATCCTCTCTGATTATAATGGAATGAAGCCAGAAATCAATAACAGACAGAGAACATGGAAATTAAACAACACACTCTTAAACAACCAATGGGTCAAAGGAGAAAACATGAGAGAAATGAAGAAATACCTTGAGGCAAATGAAAGCAAAAACACAACATGCCAAAATTTTGGGGATATAGAAAGGAGGAAATAAAGATGAAAGCAGAGATAAGTGAAATAGAGGATTAAAAAAATGATAGAATTGATGAAACCAAAATTTGTTTCTTTAAAAAGATCAATAAAATTGACAATTCTTTAACTAGACTGACAAAGAAAAAAAGAGAAAGAATGTACATAAGTCAGAAATGAAAGTAGGGACATTACTATTGACCCCACAAAATAAAAATTATTATAAGAAGATACTACGAATAGCTGTAAGTCAATAAATTATGTAACTTAGATGACATGGACAAATTCCTAGAATCATGCAAATGTCTTACACTGACTGAAGAAGAAACAGAAGCCCTCAACAGACCAATAACAAGAAAAGAGATTGAGTCAGCCATCAAAACCTCCCAACAAAGGAAAGCCTAGGACCAGATGGCTTCACAGGTGAAATTTACCAAACATTCCAAGAAGAATTAACACCCTCCTGCTCAAATGCTTCCAAAAAATAGAAGAGGAAACAATACTTTCCACTCATTCTATGAGGGCAGTATCACCCTCATTACAAAGCCAGATAAAAATACCACAGGAAAAGAAAATTACAGACTAGTATCCCTCAGAAAAAAAGCAAAACACAAAATACACCAGAAACACAATTCAATAGTACATTAATAGAATTATACACTATGATTAAGTGGTATTTATCCCTAGTGTGCAAGAGTAGTTCAACATAAAAACAATTAATACATCACAATAATAGAATAGAGAAAAAAACCACATGATCATCTCCGTCAATGCAGAAAAGGCATTGGACAAATACAGCCCCCTACCTTGACAAAAACACTCAGAAAACTAGGCATAGAAGGAAACATCCTCAACACGATAAAGGCATATACAAAAAGCCCACAGTTGACATCATACTCAGTGATGAAAGACTGAAAGCTTTCTATCTAAGATCTGGGACAAGAAAATGATGTCCGCTATCACCACTGTTATTCAACACTGTCCTCAAAGTTCTAACCAGGGCAATTAGGCAAGAATAAGGAACAAAAATCATCCAGATTGGAGAGGAAGAAATAAAACTTTCCCTTTCTGCAGATGACATGATCCTATATATAAGAAATACTGAAAAGCCTACCATTATAAAAGTATACTATTATAGCTCATAAACCAATTAGGCAAAGTTTCAAGGAACCAGTTAACAAGCAAAAATCAGTAGTGTTTCTATACACTAGAAATGAGCAATATGAAGGGGAATTTTTAAAAAAATCCTTTTATAATAGCAACTAAAAGAATCAAATATCTAGGAATAAATTTAACCAAGGAGATGAATGGCTTATACATGGAAAACTACAAAACATTACTAAAAGAAATTTTAAAAGACATAAATAAATGAAAGGAGACTCCATGTTCATTGATTGGAAGACTAAATATTATTAAGATGTCAATTTTAAATATATAAGTGAGACTTCATCAAAATTTAAAAGTTTTGTGCATCAAATGACTTCATCGTGAAATGTAAAAGGTAATCTATAGAATGGGAGAAAATTTTTGGAACTCCACATATCCAATAAGGGTTTAATATTTAGAATAAAGAAATCCTATAACTCAACAACAAAAAGACAAACAACCCATTTAAAAATGGGCAAAGGACTTAAATAGACAATTCTGCAGAGAGGATATGCAACTTGCCAATAAACACATAAAAAGACACTCATTAGCCATTAGAGAAATGCAAATCAAAACCACAAGATGCCGTTTCACACCTACTAGAATGGCTACTATTACAAAAACAGAATATAACACAAGTTGGAGAGAATGTGGAGAAATAGGAATGCTCATGCCTTTTTGGGAAGGCAAAGTGATGCAGCCACTGTGGGAAACCATTTGGCAGTTCCTTAAGTAGTCAAGTATAGAATTACTATAGGATCCGGCAATCCCACTTCCAGGTATAAACACAAAAGAATTGAAAGCAGGGACTCAAACAGATATCTACACACCAATGTTCATAGCAGCATTACTCATAATTGCCAAAAGATAGAAGCAACCCAAGTGTCCATCAACCAGTGAATAGATACAGAAAATGTGGCCTATTCACACAATGGAATATCATTCAGCCATAAAAAGGAATGAAGTTTGATGCACGTGATAGCATGTTGAGTGAAATAAACCAGACCCAAAAAGACAAATGTTGTAAAATCTCACTGATATGAAATAATTGCAATAAACAAATTCATAAAGCCAGAAACTAGAATTGAGGTTGTCAGGGGCCAGGGCAAGGGTAGAATATGGGGAGTTAATGCTTAAGTGATAACACAGTTTCTGCTTGAGGGATGGAGGAATTTTGGTAATGGATAGTGGTGACGGTAACACAACACTGTGAATGTAATTAACAGTACTCAATTATATATTTGAATGTGGCAAAAAGGGAAAATTTTAGGTTGTATATATGTTACTAGAACAAAATTTAAAAAAAAAAACAGGACTCTGTAACACAAACAGCAAATGCTAATATAAACTATGGACTATAGTTAATAGCATAATATGATTTGTTTCATCAGTTGTAACAAAGGTACCACACTAATGTGAAGTATCAGTAACAGCATAAACTATATGAGAGGGTGGGAAGATGGGGACTCTATTTTCTGTGATTTTTCTGTAAACCTACAACTTCTCTAAATAAATGTAAAAAAAACTAAAAATACACATATGAAAAGGAAATATTATCATTCAAAACTCATTAGAAAAGAAATGATCACCCTCAATATTACTGAAAACGGCCCAGGCTGGTATGATACAACGAATATGGGATAAGCAAGGGTGTTCCAAGAAAGCCAGAGGTCATTCAGCGACCTACAATTCTCAGGTTGCCAAGTCTTTACACAAACGAGAAACAGATTTAGAAAGAGGAAGCGACGTGCCCCAGATCAGCCGCTTCGCACAGCTGCATAACCCCGTCCTGGGCAGTGCCCCGACGGTTGACGCGTGTTCACACCGGGTGTTAACGCTCAGTCCAAGCCCCCGGGCCAGCTGCTGGCCTGGCCTGGCCGAGCCTCACGCCCACAGTTCCGGCTGTTAGCAGGGGAGCTGGGGTCGGACCCCGTCTGTCCCACCCAGGGGCTATGCCCTGGTCCCGCCACCACATTTCCTCCGACTCAGCAAGGCTGCTGCTCGCTGCTCCCGCCCACCTCGCGGATGACGGATCTGAGGCTCGAGAGCAGACGTTACTGACCCGCCTCGCTTACAGATGGGGCAGGGGTGGGCAGAAGGGGCGCAAGGCCTGGCTGAACGTCTCTAAGTCCGCTCCAACTTTCTGCATCAGCCCGCGCCCCAGGAGCAGAATTTGCTAAGAATCATGCATAAAGAGCTACCAGTCCTGCCTCCCTGAATTTGGAAGTGTAAACGGTCTAGTCAATCATTATACAACTATTTTCGGGGTGGGGGTGGGGGGTTGGTGCCACAAAGAGTTCCGGAAAAGCTCAAGCTGGGTTAGCCTTGGACGCCACAGCTGGAGAGGGCCTGGGAGATGAGTCTGTCATCAGCCTTGTCCTCTGATGAGCCACGAGGGCATGTGGTCCCTTTACCCCCACAGATGTTTTTAATATCTACGCCTAAATTTAGCCCACAGTCCCAAAAGCCACCGTCTTCTGCAGTAAGCCCACGCTTCAACTGACACATTCACTGATTGGTGGCTAAGAGGAATAGTCACGTTCCCAAGGAAGCACAAACAAATGCAATCTCCTGAAGAATTTTCACAAGAGCTGAAACACTGAACACAACACAAATAGCCATCAGTGGAATTGTTCAATAAATTATTGAATAGCCTTATTATGGAATGTTTCTCATTAGTATGAAAATATAAGGTAGATTTATATAGTTGCTTGAAAAAATTTCCAAGTTATATCATTAAGTGAGAATGCACATTACGGAAATTACATATATCATATGATGCCTTCTACACAAACCAATACAAAAATGAAAAGCACGATGTCAACACAAGAAAATGGTGTGAGCTGTTATAAGTATTTCTGGAGAAGGCAGTAGGAATGATGTGGAGAAAGGAAGAGCAATTTCACTTTTTATTCTATATATGTGTATATTGACTTTTTTTACAATGTGAATGTATTGATATGTTTATTATGGGAATTTTTTCAGAATAGTCTTTTTTCAAGTGTCATCTTTTTAAAATGCAAGGAATTACTGAAGGAAAGAAAACATTAGATCTAGATGACAGCTGACTATTCCATCAGCCACCACATAAATCTAAGTGTTACCCCTTTTTTTAATAAATGAAGATGAGACTCTCAAAGATTATTAAAATGTGTCAACAAGCAACAGAATCAGACCAAAGAATTAAATATATTCTCTTGCATTTTAAATTAAATGTATGAAAATATCAGAGAAGAAGGGAAGGAGGGGAATACATGAGTTAAAAATCTAGTGATTCTGCTCCGTATTATTTTCCCCTGACTGCAGGGAATGGAACGAACACATAAAAGCAGCCCAGCTCCTAACGTGTTCTGATTCTGTTCCAAACCCACACGCAGACCCTTAAAGTCAGGTCAGAACCCCCTGGGCTCTGGGCTGCGCTGGCAGCCACGGTTCTTGCCACTGGCCTTTTCTTAAATTTTGCACATAAGTGAAAGGATCCATTGAAGGCAACCGAAATATGTTGGATTAAAGTAATTTTGGAAACTCCGCAATAAGGATGACAGCAATAGCTTTCTCCTGTTGAGAGTCGGCCGCATGCTGGGTTTGACCTAATTATCTCATTCAGTTCTCACACCACTGAGAAGGAAAATTGCACTTATTTTATTGAGTCAGCAAGCAAGACTCCAAGAGATTAGAACTTGAAGAGATATCAGAGATATAGAAGTTAAATGGCAATTAAAAAAAATCTGGTACAGATCAGGAAAGCAAGCCTTAGGGAGATTAAGTGATCTGTTCCAAAATAAATGGAAATGGAACCCAGACCTTTTGACTTCAACTCTTCCACTCTGATACCCCTTCATGGGTTGGCAGACACCTCATCCTCCACCTTCTTTCTCAGGCAAAGTTGCATCGGGTACCACGAATACTTCAGGGAGAACACAGGAGTCAGACACAAAACCAGGAGCCAAGCCTTGCTCAACAAGCACAACTTTCAAGTTATACATAATTGGCCACAAATCTGTAGCCACCTCACCACATGACTATCTAGCACCCACCTTTTTCTGGAAGTCCAGCACCTGCACTCCCTTCCTACATTGGGAAATGCCTGGAATTCCCTATTTCCCTGGCTCATTTGCTACAAGGGGGAGGGCATATGATCCAGGACCCACTTACCAGAACCGTCCCCTGGACCGCAGATTGGGGACTTGTGAGCCAATAAGGGGGAAGCATAGAGGACTCACTCCACAGCAGGTGTGGGCAGCGGCGGTGAGAGAAGGGGGTGCTCCATCCCAAGGTGGAAGGTCACAGTGGCGGAGAGGAGAGGCCAGCTCTGGGAGCCAGTGTTGGGTGGTGGTGATTGGAGTGTCCTTACCAGGTTCATTTTACGGCGGGGTTTTAGCTGTGGTCCAGCAGCTTTAGAGCCTCCGTGTCTCCCGCACATTCTCTAAGCTTTGTTCTTCTGCCTTTCCGGTGACTCTGTGAGCTCATGACATGCTTTCCATTTATTCCTATTCTGCCCCAACCATCCAGAATTGGTTTCTGCAGCTCTTAACTAAGAGCCCTGACTGACACAGCCCTCTCATTTAGAATGTGCTCTACTTCTCACCTCTCTTCCCATCGCTGACCATCTCGTCATGAACGAGCCCCCCAATAACAACCCTCACTGGCATTTACCACACAGTCCTAGCCACGCTGTCTAACGCTGATGCCAACACTGCCATGCCATGGTACCGTGTGGATTCAGGATTCGTGCCAAGCCAGTGCATGCAGTGGTGGTAAAGCAATGACGAGCCTTTATCAAGGGCTGCTGAGATGAAACATCTTTGTCACCAGATACACAGTCTGATACCACAGATTCACATTCCTTTAAACCAAGCTAATATTTCGTTAAGCTCTCAGGCTTGGAAATGGGCTGAAACAATTATGGCTGCCAGTAGTCAACAGCTTACCCACCACTCCCCCTGCTTTCCTCCAAAACATACGGCTCAGTGAAGGCACCATTCCTGCCCCCATGGGCACTGCCCCAGTGGGACCACTACCACTGCTCCTCTGCAGAAAGGGGTCTCAGGGACCCCGAGACTTCATCTCTCTCTCTCTCCTCCCTCGAGGTCTGAGGCTAACGATGCTTCTGATTGGTAGATCAGTGACTGCTCACCTGTCCGTGCTCAAGTTACAAGGGAAAAGAAGATGTATAGCCAGAAATGTCAGCTTCCGTAGGAGGAGGCCAGATTTGCCTTCCATCCAAACTTATAAGGTAGGGAATTTTCAAACATAAGAAAAGGTTTAAATGCCAGATAGATGACAAAATGACAAATGTCTATTACAAAGTGGGAAGAGGAGCAGTCCCCTCATTTCCATTTTTTATTTATTTTTAATTTTTTATTAGAGAAATTGTGGGTTTACAAAACAATCATGTGTGTAATATAGGATTCCCACATACCACTCACCACCAATACCTGGGCATTGTTACAATTGTTGTGGAACATTTGTTACAATTGATGAGAGCACATTTTAATAATTGTGCTATAATGAAAGTCCATGGCTTAACTTATGGTTCTCTGTGTAGTGTGGTTCTATAGCTTTATTTAAATTTTTTATTCTGTTACCACATGCACAATCTAACATCACCCCTTGTAATCATATTCAGATAAATATTTCAGTGCTGTTAATAGCCTTCACAATGCTGTGCTACCATCACCACCATCCATTATCTAAACATTTCCGTCATCCCAAATAGGAACCCTGCACATTTCAAGCCTTAGCTTCCCATTCTCTGTCCCCACCCTGTCCCCTGGTAACCTGGATTCCAGATTCTGACTCTATGAGTGTGCTTATTATAATTGTTTCATATCAGTGAGATCATACACCATTTGTTGTTTAGTGCCTGGCTTATTTCACTCAACATGACGTCTTCAGGGTCCATCCATGTTGTTGCATGTATCAGGGTTTCATTCCTTTTTACGGCTGAATAATATTCCATTGTATATTGTATTAGTTGGGGTTCTCTAGGGAAACAGAATCAACAAGAGATATCTATAAATGTAAGATTTTATGAAAAGTGTCTCATGCAGCTATGGGAATGCACGAGTCCAAATTCCGTGGGGCAGGCAGCAGACTGGCAACTCCAGTGAAGATGTTTGATGAACTCCTCAGGAACAAACTGGCAACTTCAATGAACTCAGGAAATGCTTCACTGGTCAGCCAAAGAAGTGAAGGTCCTCTGTCCGTCTCACTTAAAAGTCTTCGACTGATTGGATTAAATCCAGCTGATTGCATTCTCTCATTATGGAAGACATGCCCTTCATTAATGCCATCAGTCACAGCTGCAGCCAACTGACTGATGATTTAATAAACCAGCCTTCTGGTTTCTTGCAATAATAGGCCAGTGCTTGCTTGACCAGACACCTGGGTACCATCACCTTACCAAGGTGACACATGAACCTAACCATCACACACACATACATATATATAACTGCATTTCATTTATCCAGTCATTAGGTGAAGGACACACTTGGGCTGCTTCCATCTTTTAGCTATTGTGAATCATGCTCTGTGAGCATCAGTGTGCAAAAATCTTGTTGAGTCCCTGCTTTCAAATCTTTCAGGTCTATGTGTAGGAGTGAGATTTCTGGGTCATCTGGCAGTTCTATACTTAGCTTTCTGAAGAACCGCCAAACTGTCTTCCACAGCAGCTTCACCATTTTATGTTGCCACCAGCAATGAATGAGTGTTCCTATTTCTCCATATCCTCCCCAACACTTGTTATTTTCTTTTTTCTTAATAGCAGCCAATCTAATAGATGTAAAATGGTATCTCACTGTGGCTGTGATTTGTATTTCCCTGGTGGCTAATTATATTGAGCATCTTTTCATGTGCTCTCTAGCCATTTTTATATCTTCTTTGGAGAGACGTCTATTCAAATCTTTTGACCATTTTTAAATTGGGTTGTTTATCTTTTTGTTGTTGAGTTGTAGGATTTCTTTATCATAAAGATGTCAATACTACCCAAAAATTCTGATATTAAACCTTTATCAGATAGATGTTTTCCAAACATTTTCTCTTGTTGGGTAGGTTGTCATTTTACTTTCATGATAAAGTTCTTTGAGGCACAAACATTTTTAATTTTGATGAAGTACCATTTATCTATTTTTTCTTTTGTTGCTTGTACTTCAGGTATAAAATCTAAGAAACCATTGCCTAACACAGGACCCTGAAGATGCTTCTCTATGTTTTCTTCTAGGAGTTTGATAGTTCTAGTTCTTATATTTAGACACTTGATCCATTTTGAATTGATTTTTGTGTGTGATATTAGGTAGGGGTCCTCCTCTTTTTTTTGTAAATGGACATCTGGTTTTCCTAGCACCATTTGTTGAAGAGACTGTTCTTTATCAATTGAGTGGTCTTTGCCATCTTGTCAAAAATCAGTTGGCCATATATGTGAGGGTTGATTTCTGAGTTCTCATTTCTATTCCATATTTCTGTATGTTTGTCCTTACGCCAGTACCATGCCATTTGATTACTGTGGCTTTATAAGTTTTAAAAACGGAAAGCATGAGTCCTCCAACTTCATTCTTCTTTTTTAAGATGGCTTTAGCTTTTTGGGTTCCCTTACCCTTCCATATAAATTTTCCGTTTCTGGAAAATTTTATTGGGATTGCATTGAATCTATAAACTGCTTTGGGTAGTATTGACATCTTAACGACATTTAGCCTTCCAATCCATGAACACAGAATGTCTTTCCATTTATTTGGATCTTCTTTGATTTCTTTTAGCAATGTTTTGTAGTTTTCTGTGTATAAGTCCTTTATGTCCTTGGTTAGATTTACTCCTAGATATTTGATTCTTTTTGTTTCTGTTGTGAATGGCCTCCTTTTCTGGATTTTTTTTCTTCTGATTGTTCATTGCTTGCATATAAACACTAATGATTTGGGGATGTTGATGTTGTACTCGGCCACTTTGCTGAATCCACTTACTAGCTCTAGGAGATTTGTTGTGGGTTTTTCAGTCCCTTCATTTCTTACGTTGGGGAAACCAAGAATCACGTGAACCATAACTAGAACCCAATCCCATCAATATCCAGTAGTTTGAGGCTTGGCACTCCGGCTAATGTTACCCTTGGGTAGAGAAAGAAATAGATGTATAATTATTATTTTTTAAACAGTAAGTTATTTACTATAAGGTGGTCATAGCTTAAGTCACATTATTTAGAGCTTTCTCACATTTTCATCACTTGATAACAAAAATGGGACATCTGGCCTTTTTTGCCTGATTTTTATTTCTCAGTCTGGAGGAGAAATTACATTTTATTTCAAGTGATTGATATGGTATTTCCCTTCATGTCTTTTTTTGCCCTTGTTTCTTCTGCACTATTTTTGCCACTAGTCTATTTTAAAATTTATTGTTCCACATTTTTAAAAACTTCATAGAATACTTTTAGTTATGAGAGAAGTTGATTGTTTTCCAAGGAATTATTGCAGCTGGTTGGTTCTGAGGACCTGCCTTGCATTTATCTTACTGACAGGCAATGCTCCTGTGATGAAATCTTCCCCAGACCTTGTCAATTTCAGAACAAGGGATAGCTGGGGAGCAGCTTACTCAAATATAGTTTTCATTTACAAAAAAATAAGTTCTCTGACTTCCTAGCTTCACACTTCTGGTATCTCTAGTCATCCCTTTATGTCTTAAGTCTTGCTAGTGTGGCTGTCCATTACAATATTCTCATTATAATACCTTGCATTTATATAAGGCTCTACGTTATCACAATTTTGAGGATTAAGAAGCAGTCATCCAACAAGATTAAATAATGTGTTCTAGACCTACAACTAGGTGTGGTGGGACCAATTCAAATGCAGGTTTTCCCAAATCCTTGCCCTTCCCAGGCTCCTCTACTGAGACCTGACATACAGTAAGTGCTCAATAAAAGTTTGTTGACTACAAGAGTAACTTGGTAATTGAATCAAATTGCACTAAAGTATATTTATGCTCTCTGGGTAATCTCTAGTTCTATGAATCTGGGATATTTCACTCAACTGATTAAAATTTCCTGTTATTTCTTAGTGTCTGTTAAACAAACAGATTCTGATTCACTGGCAGCTCAGGAAATTTTTATCATTTAGAGAAGTTTCAGAACACTCTTTTCAGCCAACCAGCTACCAGGAATACATGAAACTTTGGTCTGAAGAGAATAGGGTTAGAGATAATGAAAGACTCAGTGTAAGTCCTTTCTCACTTCATCTGGAGCCCACGGCATGAAAAAGTGAAAAAGTCAGTCAACCGGCAAGATGCTATTTTCTGTTGTAAAAAGTGTCCCTCTCTTTCCTGATTTTTGAGCATCCCAAGAATTGAATGTTTCTTTTTCCCTTTTTGGCTGTACACGTTGGCATTCTGGAGGCATGGCCTTGGTCAGACGGGGCTTCTAGCACTGTACCAGGCACACACTGGGGATTAAGGCCTATTGTTGAGAAAAGGAATAAAGGGCCAAGGTCTTCTGTTGAGCTTAGGTCTGTGCTGAGAGGGAAACAGGAAACCTATTCAGCCCTTCATCTAAATGACCGGTCTACACAGCATCAAGCATCCAGATAATATTTGGGAACGTCCCTATACACCACCACCACCACCACCCCACCCCCGGTTCCCTCTTTCTTCCCATTTCTCCGTTCTAAGTCTTATCTAATGAACCCACTGCCTTCTCTCTGCTCCAGGAGGGTTCTTGGCTGCATTGATGGTAACTTCTGAATCCGAACCCACAGAATCCTTCCACCTTGCCTCATGGTTCTTCTCAAATTTCAAAGCCCCCAAAATGACTTTGTCCTAACTAACACTCTCACTAAAACTCACAGGTCTTGTAACTTCTGGTTTTAACTCTGGTGTATAAAGAACCTGGAAGTCATCACTGCCATTGGAAAAACTAAAAATCAATGACTTTTCTTTTTCTTGGACCCATCAGAAAATGGAATTTGCAGGGTGAACTGCCAACCCCAACCCTGGAGAGACAAGTGAATCCAGAGATTTACAACCTGGAGCAGAGGCCGCTGTGGCCTTGAGCTGGTGGAAATACTTAAATGGCAATTTTAATGAACTGCTGGAGGCTGAGTCTGGACTAGTATGAAAGTGGGAACCCCCTGGGGCCTCAGTCTTAGGGCTCCCACCCCCAGTATTTCATGGGCTTCACCTCCAGGAAACCCACCCGGTCCTCACAGTGAAGAGCTGAGAAAGATCCTTCATGGCACTGACAGGGTAAGGGAAGAGAAAACACTGTGAGATGCTCTCAGAACCTTCTTCACAGCAAAGACCTACTATCCAGGGGAAGGCTTCACAGAAGCTTGTTCCAGAACCATGAGGGAGGGCAGGCTTTCCTCTCTCTAGTCTCCCAGGGCTTTCCTGTCTTACCTAATTCAGGGGGCGAGGAGGCAACACAGGACAGAGATATGGGTCCACTAAATGACTGAGCATAACTGGAAGCTTATGGAGCGTTCTCTCTTTCCCACACCCCACCACTACACCAACAGGGCTCCAGTAGCTTCAAGACAAGGCTTCTCCCTGGGAAGGAGCACCTAGGGACGCCCGAAGGAAACAGGGCGACAGAATAGGGGCACTAGGATCATTGCAAGCCCCTGCACCTGTAGCTGCTACAAATCAAACAAAACCCACTGCCGGCCAGATTAACGTAAATCCCCACATTTGAGGTCCATTTCCTCGGCTTCCCTTCCCTTATACAGCGTTCTTGTTTTCAGTGAAAAATTAGAGATTACAATTTTTGTAATCACACAAAAATTATACCAAAAGATAAGAAAAAGCAGTCTGAAGAGACAAAGAACCAGAGCCAGCAGGGACAGAGAATTTTGGAATTACCACATAGGAATTCACAATAACTAATATGGTAAACTAATATGGTGAGGGCTCCAGCAGAAAAAATAGGCAGCAAGCAATGACTGATGGATAATGCAAGCAGAGAGGTGGGAAGTCTAAGATCAAAGGTCAATGCTATATAATTGTGCCTAAGAGTCTCCCCCTGAGTGCCTCTTTGTTGCTCAGATATGGCCCTCTCTCTCTCTAACTGAGCCACCTTGACAGGTAAACTCACTGCGCTCCCTCGTATGTGGGACCCGACACCCAGGGGTGTGAACATCCCTGGCAATGCAGGATATGACTCCCGGGGATGAATCTGGACCCGGCATCATGGGA